>JANHGN010010570.1:55070-87190 GCA_024605025.1 Megaceryle maxima | reverse complement strand
TAAACAGAAAAAAAAAACCCAAAAGAAATAAAATAAAATAAATAAATAAAAAGAAGTTCAACAGTAATAACAATGAATGAATAAATTTCTTGTTTATAAAAATATTTTTTTCTGTAGAGTGCCTCTAGGGATCAGAAATTTTTTTTCTGTAGAGTGCCTCTAGGGATCCAAGGATCTGTTTTCACCCTTGATGATCTGTTTAGTAGCCCTTAAATGTAAAGGACTATGAATCTGGTTCAAGGGCTTGAGAATGGAGCAAAACTTTGAAAAAGGACTGAGCAATCTTCTCTTAAGACATCTACTTAACATTCTGAAAGTTAGACATTTAAGATTCAACTGGTTCAGCTTAGGTTCCCTCTGTACTGAATAGAGAAAAATAAGCACTTCCAGGGTACAATGCACTCAATGGAATTATTATGTATTATTATAATTATAGTGCATTATTTTTCAACAAAAGTCCAGGAAGACACTATAAAAGAAAGACAGGTATGACTACAGCAGACTTAGCTACCTAAATTAGAAAAATCTCTAATCTAGGATGAGTTCCTACTTATGAGGAATATCTTTTTCTGAAGTTGTCCCTTAATATCACTTAGCTTTAGAGTAAGTGACAGGAGGGACCGGAGAACTTCCACCAGTGGAACTGTATCAGGGACAATGGGGCAATATCCCCAAAGGCTCTTGTCAACCATGCTAACCTGTTAGCACTGCAGACAGCCCAGCCTTTCCTTCTTTTCAGACTAAGCTAAGGCATTTATCTTTAACTGATTGTAACTTACTATCTTAATAAAAAATTAAAGTTCATATCATTGTAAGGTGCCACGGCATGACAGCAAGCTACAATGCCTGTCACTGTGAATGATGGAATGACAATAAATTCATGAGAAGTCTCATGCACAAACACACATACAAGGAAGCAATGTTTTAATGCAGCTTGGTATTAGGCTCTAGCCTGCAAGCGTTTTGTACTGGAAAAAGCAACTTTGGCAAAGGACCACAATATGACTGAATCATCAACTTCTATTCAGCCCTATTCAGGTTAAAGTACAAGTGAAGTCATACTAAACTATGTGTCACTTTTCTCAGGATTTTTGGTTTCACTTCAAAATCCAACTCTGCCAAGTCTGAGGCTGTTGATAAAGAGCTGAGTACAGCTCTTCCTCGTTAAAGCTGATCACTGAGGCACCAAATTGGTAAGTAGGAGCTATCAACTTCATTGACTTTTAACTGCTAATTTCCATATTTCTTTTAATAGACGCTAGTGTTGCAGACTGTTCTGGAAAGGAGGCAGCCTACCTGCTAATTCTGGCAGTAGCTTTGGAGTACTGGCATGAGAATGGCCCTTCTGGTTAAAAACGAAGAGGAGTAACGTGGAGAGACAAGAGGTCTGTGTTGCTCTTCCCGTACCAATTCTGCCCCAAGCAAGCATGAAAATGTCCTTGCTCCTATACTGCAGCTTTGTCCTCTGGATTTATCTTGCTTACATGAAATGTAGAAGTTGAGAGAAGTTCACAGTACTCGCCTATTGGAAAAATGGGCTGCAATGCAATTGTAAAACGCCAGTACAAAATCAGTCCCTGTCTGACGTTTCATTCCTTCATCCTAGGACTGGAGAATATCTGCTGTTTCAAAGCAATCTTTTGTTGACTTAAGTTGATCTAGACATCTCAGAGGGCAGGGGCTTCAAAATCAAAACCCCAAACACTCACTGACTACATGCTGCACTTTAAGGGTGTAGTACTAATGCAGTAAAAGGCTTACCTCAGTAAGGCTTACCCTCACCCTCTTTCCCCACTTTTGTTTTCAAAACCTATCTGACCTTGTCCTTTCATTCTGAGAAGCTGACTGTTGGAAACAGAAAGGTTACTGGGAGAGAGAAGAGAGAGAGAAAGTAGAAAAGGAGATGATGGTATCATAAAGTTTAGGAAACTGTCAGGATGACTAAGAAGCACTGACCATTATAATTCTAATAAAGTCTGTATCCTGTAATGGAAAAATAAAATTAAAAAAAAAAATTTAAAAAAAAAAAATCATGCTGGCTCAAGACTGTGGATCTGAAAGTAAAATCTTAGCCCTACTCAAGTCAATTGAGAAAAACAGCATTGACTTTGGGGAAGACAGGATATCTACTGAAACTTAGGAGGTTTCTTTAATAATTAGAGATGCAGAATTCTAAAGAATAAAGGCAAATCTTGAAGATTCACTCCATATATCCTCCAGTTGCCTTCTCAGACAAGCTCTGGAATAGTATGCTGCTATTTTGATCCATATCCAAAAAAAAATGAGAAAGGGTATGAAGCATAAAACACAATTTTTAGTCTCTTAGTGAATGCTGTACAATAATCCTTTAAACAAGTTGTCCCTAAGGTGGTCAAATGATCTCATTCTGTCCCATCCTTCCTTTCCAGAGCTAATTATAAGTCTGAAAGTAGTTTAGCATGCTGGAAAATTTTACATCATGAAAAATAGGTTGTAGTAAGTGGAATATGTCTTTTGATCTTTGGTCCCTTCCTTTTCTTACTGAAAAGTGAAAAACGTTTCTTCTAATGAAAACTTCAATTCTTGCACCCCTTGGGATTGTCTGCCCACTCATTTCTAAAATCAGTTGAAGTCTTAAGATTTTGAAGCAGGTTTTTTTGGGTTTTTTTTTTTTTTAATCCAAAATTTTATGTGCACTTTATAAAAGTGGGGAATTGCTGCCTAGGCAGAACAAAGCAGAACAAAAATTTTGGGTGATAGTGACTTGCAAACTAAATGTGAAATGATAACACAATTTTATTACCCAAAATATTCTAATTTTGTGGGGGATTAGCAGGGTTGTTACACATAAGATACAGAGCACAATTCCGTCCAACCTACCCTGTTGAGGCTGAAGTCCTGTATCTGCTTTTGAACATCCCACTTTAAGAAAGATAAATGGGAGAAGCCCAGAGAAAAGAATGAAAAATGGGATAAGGTTTAGAAGACATGACCTGTGAGTAAAGGTTCAGAGAATTAATTTAGTCTAGAAAAATAGGAGACGGAGGCAGAACATGACAGTCATCCTCTACCATGTAAAAGATGGTTATAAAGATGGTACTCATTTCTTCCTCCTTGCCAGCAGTGGAAAGAGTAGAGAAAAAAGGCTTAAATAAAAAAAATTTAAAAAAAAAAAAAATCAATCTAGATACCAGGAAAAAGCCTATGGTTGTGACAAATTCCCACAGAAGTTTGCCCATGAAGTTTCAGTAACACCTCCTTTTAGAGGTTTTTAAGACAAGACAGAAAAATTCAAGTTACGAATGTTCAAAGAAAAATTGATTCTGTTTTAAGGTGAAGCAGATAACCTCTTGAACTTATATCCATGTCTAAATTTCAGTGCTTCAATGTCTTCCTCAGTCTTACTTAAACAAACATAAAATGGGAAGACTGTGGTAGTTGTAGACAAAGCTCCCTCTTATTAGTCACACCTAGACCTCCTTGGTCCTCATGTACAATGTACAAGCTGGTTTAGAATACTGTCCAACCTGCTGCCTTTTCTAAATAAACAGTACATTTTGAACCCTGATGGTTACAAAGACAAATTCCTTTATTGAACCAACCATCATTGATAGTGTTGTCTTCCTCATCTGGTTAAGACCAGACCAATTGTACTGAAGGATGTGAATTTCCTACCTTTTATGCATCTCCCTGAACTCCACTGCTGTTGATGATGGAGTAGGGTGTGATTTATCTTGCTGAAATCACCTAACGTCAACAGTGGCATTCAATTAAGTGTATTGCTACATATCTCCTCATTATTGTAGATGAGCAATTTCAGATGCCTAAATATAGCTGTCTACAGTCCTGTTACAGCTGGCTGCAGTCTATTTAATTCTTCCAGAAGAGTTCCTGGAGCGATTTGGCTGGCCAAGCACACTTGCCTACTAGAAGGTGACCTGAATAGCTCCCACACTGTTGTGAATGTATTCGCTTAGATTTCAGTGGACTGCAAAGGTAGCTTAGACAACTAGCTCACGTGCAGATGTCTTCTGTGGGATACCTGGGGGACAATGTACCTGTCTTATTTGAATGGTTACTGTAAGATTAATTGAATCAGGCTAATGTGGTTGCTTAAACACAGTTTGCCATGCTCTGTGTTATGTGTCTGGAAGGGTGTAGGTCTCAGTTTGGCACTAGGTGCTTATGTTCAGGCAAGTGAACTGATCCTGTCGTTTCCTAAAAGTGCTTGATTCTGCCCACTGACTGTAGTGGGAGTCTGGAGAGTGGAAAGAGGACCTCTTACTCTTATGGACTTGTTTACACAAAACACAAAGTTAGACACGATGAATCCTGCCTACAGTGTTTGCTTTGACAATACAAGCAAGTCTTTCATGGTGAGATAAGTGATTAGGAAGTAGGCAAAGATGAAGATTTTTTTAGGAAATGCCCAAGGAATGAAAGGGAGATGGAGAAGGCTTGAAGAACAAGTAGAGAAGTTGAAAAGAAAAAGGTCAGAAATGTTGTTGTCCTAAGGAGGAACTTTTTTCCTCATTGCCTAAGAGTAACAACAATGTACTAAGCAAATACATATTGACAATAACTTAAATGTAGTCAAGAATAAAATGTTTTACACTATCTTTATCACGAATACAAATCTCCCACTCATATCAACAAGCCTCCTAGAAGATAAAGGAAGATATTTTGTAACTCTACCTTTTTTTTCAAAGCCCACATACCTGATGTAAAAATAGAAATAATCTCTCTCTGTCAAATGAGCTTGACACCCCAGGATTAAGGGAAAGAGTGTGGTTTTCAAGGTATAACTCTCAATAGGGATGGTGCAGAACATTAGTCAGAAGGGAAGCACATCTTTCTTAGTATCACTCTCAGGTGCATCCAATCTGCTTGAGCATCCTGAGGTCCTGTGAGCTATGCTTTCAACTTTGCCTCAAAGTGGAAAAGTTTGGTATTTTCTTGCTTTGCTTTTTGGAACCACATTATCTATTCACCCTTTGTCATCATCAGCCCCTTTCTTATCAGAAGGCAGCTCTAATTGAATCCCGCATATATAATAAAGTTCCCATTTTAAAGCTTAAAAATTTGGTACTTACTGCAGCAAACACATTATTTGTATAAGAAGCTGTAGGGCTAAATGTTTGCACTTATATAGTGTTTGAACATTAACTGATAATTATGTTCAGCAGAAACTTGTCAGTCTTTCACAATAATAGGACAAATAATACAAGAGCTATGAAAGAACAGCAAGCAAAGCAATGATTTTGAAATCACAGCATAAAGTTCTGAGCTAAAATATATGTCATTACAATCTTTGCATATTGAGGTATCACTAAAAACTAATCATTCTGCATGTTAACGAGGGTTTAGATGGGAATAAAACTGAGAATAGTCATTAATTTGGCAGGCATGGAATATATATATCAAAGGATGGCTACAAATATAGTATAAAAACCACAGTCAGTGGTCAGATCAGAGGTGAGCTTATGAGTGATGTTAGGTCATGAAAATTTCCCAGTTGTCCAGTTCAGCTTTCTTCAGCATTGACCAGGAGGATAAAGCACCTTTGATTAAAAATAAATAAATAAAAATAAACCCCAAATATTTAATTCACCTTCTCTGTTCCATCTTTCACTTCTCTGAAGTGACTGTCAACAAGTAGCATGGTGTCAACAGAGCAGCATTACTAATAGTTCCTGTAATGTAACATTTTCCATTAGGAACTAACCCTGAGCTGCCAACATTGTTTTGCATACCATAACAGCTGTAGCATAGCCAAGTAAGAATAATGGCTTCCAGCCAGTGAACTCACCTGTGCTGGATTTAAGCTGTTTGTGTGAAGATTAAAGTCTTTTAATCCAGTCACCTTCTAAAATGTTCTGTCAATTAGGTTGTACTCATCTGCTTGGCAGCTGTTTCCTCACCTTGGAAACAATTCCCACCCACCACAGGCTCCTACCACACACACACATCTCCTGTTCTGTTAGGAGCAGGCAGTGTTTACAGATACAGATCGTACTTCAGTTTTTACAGTGAGCTCTGATCTCCATTTCTAGAAGATCTTAATAAAAACCCTATCAAAAGATATTTGCTTACACCAAAGAGATTTTTCTATCCAAGCAGCAAAAAGCAAGCTCAGCCTACCAGTGAATCTATCCAATATCATTTAGTTTGTGATTAGGTGAGCATCTGTCTTAGAATGAAGAACAGTATGAAAAAAATATTTTGTAACAAAGGGTTGAAAAAAACTTTGCAAAAAACCCCAAAACTTTCCAGTGCTGTTTCTAAAATAAAAAAAAAAAAGAGTTGGTCCATAAAATCTAAAATTTGTCTTGCCATTAGTGGTTTAATTATTTGGAAAGAAATCACTATCATCTATCTCCAATCACATATTACTGCAGCTGATGTCACACTGCCCTGCCTCCTCTCTGCTCCAACACTGATGAATTTAGTCGGTGTTCATTACATCTTGCAATCATTTGAAAATGAAAAATACATAGAAGTGAAGTAGCTTCATTTCTTCATCAATAAAGAACTTTTGTAAGTACTTAACTAATTTTGTGCCTTCAATTACAGAAGAGAGATCCAAAGCCCAAGATGTGCACCTGTAGCTACATTTTAGACATACAAATTAATATATAATAAGATTTGACAGGGTCACAGCAAAGGTGATCCAGCTGCAGGCATGTTTAGGCTGCAGGTTTACTAAGAGCTAGTGAATGGCAGTTCTAGCTCGGGCAGCAGTATTTTCCACATCTGAAAAGAGCAGAGTTGGTGTACCATCTTTACTCCCATCATTTGAAGTGTGTATCGCTTGCTTACACTTCAATTTTGCAGATCATGTCTATTATTGCATACCTCGAAGTGTAGAAGCATGATTACTGACAACAGAGGATTCATAGAGAACCTTAGAGCTTTTCAAGCTACTTTGTTGTGGTTGTTGAGTGAACTAAACTGAAACATTTTTTCTCTTTTTTTTTTTTATTTCTTCTTTCCAGCTACACAGCAGCCAAGATCACTAAAATATCACACCAAAATAAACACTTGCCTACACAGGTGACTGGCCTGGGGAGAGTCCATGGCTGAAATAGCATGAAAGTATAATTATACCTTTGCTGTTGTGGAGGGTGGTCTGTGCAGGTCAAGGCTGAGGTCCTTGGCTCAGTGGGGCATGTTATGCACACTTAGGCAGTCACCTTATCTTGACCTGGGAATATCAGAAAGTTTAGTCATCAGGGAGAAAAATAATTTATTTTATTTTATTTATTTTTCCCTGGTTTTCATCCTTCAAGAGAAATGGAGGAAGATGAATCAAAGAGAGTTCTGGAGCTGCTTATTTCTGAGTGTCTTTCTCCCACCTATGCTTGTATGTTGCCACAAAGAAATGTCAGACTACACCCTGGAAATACATCCAAAAACAGAGGGCTGTATTCAAATATTGGCCATGGCTGTGACTGACTGTCAAGTCAATCAAGACTCTTCCACAAATAAAACACACAGGCCCCTGGGAAGAAGAACTTCCCAGAGCTTTTCCTCTTTGCCCACCTTGCTCTCTGCTGATTGCCTGCCCTTCTTCTGCCTCTTTCTGGGGGCTCATTGTGCCAGAAAGAATCAGTAAAAAGCCATGCCCATTGTGGAGGGAGGTGATCATGGTTGTGTGCCAGGCAACCCTGCTGGAGCCTGAGGGCCTCAGTGTCTAGTCCCTGTCCTAACCTGTGACATCTACAAATACTCTGACAAGCCACACCTCCACCACATAATGGCAGGAAGAAGAGAGCTGTCAGCCACAAATGTTTCATACTAAGAGCTGCCTAGGTGAGTCAAAATCGTATTGTCTGAAAGGAAAGGTTCAATACTTCGGGAGATGCAGTCAGACCTTGTAGGACTGTATGAATTGAGCACAGAGCTGTGGTGTGTAGGCACATGATGCTGGGGGTACAGCACTCTTGTCTACAGCATTGAGAAGGCACTCCATCTCCACCCCTTGTCTATTGCAGGATAAATAGTACCTATTGCTGGGTTGGGGTTTTTTTGCCAGAGTTGCTCTGAGCTGCTTGGTAGTGTTGGTAAACGGTGATAACCCATGGATAAAGAGGGGTCTGGGGCCAGAGTGAAATGGCCTCTGCCCTGAGAAGGAGCAAGGGAAAAAAAAAAAAGAGTGAGGTGCAGGGAAGGGGGAAGGGAGGGACTTGTGAGCCCTGGAAATTTGTGTCTGATGCTTCTGTTGCCTTTGGACAGACCTAGACTTCCCTCCAAAGCAACAGCAGCCTGATTCTCCTATTATCTGGCAATGACCATGGGACCATCACCACAATAATATCCGGTACCTTGAGTCAGCCATGATCAGGACTAAAATCAAACATATCCAGATCCAGGATCTGGAAAAGGGAAAAATATTTTCCTCTGTGCCTAAAGTGAGATGGAAAGAGAAATAAACAGAAGATGTGGATTCCATTTTTTTAGCATAATCTGTATTACTAAGTGAGGACATGTTTCTTAACCTTTAATTAAATAAAAGTTCACAGCAGAACTATTATGTACAGATAAACCTGCCATAGACATTTTGTGAGCTGCAAGTAAAAACAAACGTGAGGTGATTAAGCTTGCTTATTGAGAAATATACACCTATCAATACACTATTAATTCTGAGTACACCAGTTAATAGCATTTGTGGTTCTGAAGACAACAGCAGTTATATTACTCAGGAGAGAAAACAATGATGACATGAAAAAGAAGAGAGCACATACTTTGATACAAACCCATTCTACAGTGTTTTAAAGGGATAAAACAATTTATTCAAGTTATTAAAGTAAGAGTTTATAAACTACTCTTGGACTCTGTTTTGTGCATTCATCGAATTCAAAACTTCACATATAAAAATGACTGGAACTTGATTTCTGGTCTCATATGAAAAAAAAAAAAAAGTGATTTATATTGGAGGAAACAATAAGTCTCAAGACCCACAACTATCTCTTACTGAGGTATTTTTTTCTCCCTGGGGGAAGAGAAAAGCTATTGGAGCACACATAAAATTTAGGTGCTTTAAGAATTTCTCCAGGACTTCTGTTAGATTTGCTATCAGAAGAGGCAATAAAATGGGAATTTATGTTTTTTCCTTAACAAATCTTATGCTTTCTGATCTGGTGTTTTGTCACTGCAATTAGGGCTGTTCCTTGAAGTAGCAAACTGAAAAGTGGTGCCATAGTCTTTATTTTAGGTATGAAAATTTAAAGGGTATGAGGAATGTTGGGAAAATAAAGTTTATGTATGTTTGTTTTTGTTTTTTTTTTACCTTTGTTTGTTTGTTTGTTTTTCTGACAGATTGCCTCTTCACAGATTAAGAGTGTGGCTTGATCATGACTTAAAAGAAGAGATACTGATTTAAGTAACTCTCCCTAGTAAAGAGCACAGCCATGTAGGAAATTAATTTATGGTTGCAATAAGATTTCAGGCTGTACCTATTCTAGGTGAGAGCATCTTCCTACTATCTCTCAGAGAGAACTGGTAACAAAGGAGTAGAACAATCAGGACATGTAATAATTTATACTGTCGGTGCTGGATCCCTTCTGCAGTATTTCATTGCTCTATACAGCATCTTTAAATAGTTTGCATAGGGTTTATCTCATCCTCTACTTGCACCTCTTGCATGGAGCCCCCATTGATGTTACAGATACTTACAGGGCTTAAATGGATTCACTTCTATTTATGAGAGTCTGCAAGTCTGAGCTGGATACCAGAAACATACTCGGGTACCCATGGTGAATGTTGCAAACCCTGAAGCACAGGCTGCTGGCCTCAGCTGGAGCACAGGTAAGAAGAACTGTCAGAGCAGGTGTCCTTTCCCTGGGGTGCAGCCTGTCAGGAACTGGCTGTTCTGATGTGAGTTGTCTGTAGAATGACGGGTCCTGTCAGAAAAACTGCTCCTGCATGGGCTTCCCTCCACAGACTGCACCCTCCTCAGGGCACATCAACCCGCTCTGACATGGGGTCCTCCACAGGATGCATGATACCTGCTTCATGGGTTGCAGGAGAATCACTTCTCCAATGGAAGTTGGATTCCTTCCCCTCCTTCTTCGATGACCTTAGTGTCTGCACATCTGTTTCTCTCTGATGTCCACTCTCTTCTGGCCACTCTTGTGCAGGAATTTTTACCTTTTCTTAAATATTTTATCACAGATGTTGCTGATGGGTTCAACTTTGGCCAGCATCAGGTCCGTCTTGAAGTTGTCTGGAACTGTCTTTTTCTTATGTGGGGGAAGCTTCCTTACAGAAGCCACCCCTGTAGCTCCCCTGTACTCAGCACTGGTGAGGCAGCACCTTGAGTACTGTGTTCAGTTCTGGGCAACTCAGCATAAGAAAACCCATGAAGGTTCTGGAGTAAGGCAACTAAGTTGTGAAGGGTCTAGAGAACGTGTCTTATGAGGAGCAGTTGAGGGAGCTGGGGTTGTTTAGTGTGAAGAAAAGGAGGCTGAGAGGAGACATCTCTCTCTACAACTACATGAAAGGAGGTTGTAGAGAAGTGGTGCCAGTCTCTTCTCCCAAATAACAACTGATAAGACAAGAGGAAATGGACTCAAGTTGCACCAGGGGAGGTTTAGGTTGGACATTAGGAGGAATTTTTTCACCAAAAAGGTTGTCAAGCAGTGGAACAGGCTGCCCAGGGAAGTGGTTGAATCATCATCCCTGGCTGTGTTTAAAAGTTGTGTAGATCCAGTGCTTAGGGGCATGTTTAGCAGTGGATGTGTAGAGCAGGGTTAATGGTTGGATTTGATGATCTTTTCCAATCTAGATGATCCTATGATTCCCCTGCTACCAAAACCTTGCTACAGAAACCCAGTGCTGTCATTAGAGATCACAAGATGGCTACTCAGAGTTTTACAAGATCTGTAAAAGATATTGTAAAAGAGATGAGATCTGGGCACGGTTTTAGAGTTATTGATCCAGTATCTTGAGCTCAAAAGCCATAAATATGTAGGCACAACTGAAAGCTCAAAGCCCTTCCAGATTACATCTTCTGTTTCACTAGTAAATTTCCAAATGTGAGCAGTGGAGCTTCTGAAAAATGCTGCCATCCCTCTTGGGAGGGGAGGGCGTTCTCTGTTCTCAGTGTGTTCAGGTCAGGGAATGCAGGCAAAGTTTTCAGCTCAGCTTTGAAAAACAGTGGAGCAGGCACAATGAGATATACCTTGCTTTCAAACAGGGACACTCCTGCACATATTCTAGTGTTTAAGTTTAAATATCCAGGGAAAGTTGACCTCAAAAATGTGCAGTTTGTGCATAAATGCTGCACAACTCTGGAAAATAGGGGTTTCTTTAGACACTTTCTTGGCTTTTGGATCTTTATTCAACCTAAACACAAACTAGAGAATCTAAATTGGATTTTGGATGGTAGAGTGGGAAACATCCAGGTGAAAGACAAAACATATTTTAAAGATAAGACATTATTAGTAATTGCAAAATCCCACTTGTGACTCTGGGAGTCCTTGAGCTGCAAATTCTTGGAGGTTGGGAGAACATTCTTGGGAAAGGCACAATACCTCCTTTCTCTGTTCTTATATTTCACCCTGTACTGTCATAATGACAACCCTGAGAAGTGTTAGATCTGCTATCAGGTAGAAAGTACGCCCAGATGACCATCTACATTATGACCATGCAGGTAGCCCGTTTAAAGTATAGACAGAGCAAGCAAGAAAGTTGTCTTACATTTCGTATTCATATTTTAACAGGAGATCTCAGGAATCAGCTGTTTACATGCCCAAGTCTCACAGTGACCACCTCCCTTTACTGTTACCAGACAATGGTGTGAGATTCTCGTGACTTTTCCAGAAATGGCTGAGAATGTGTGAACAGTTCTTCTGTGGAAACTGTCACTTTGAAAATGAAACTTTTCAACATTGGCGTCTCAGCTTTTGTTTCAGAAAAATGGGGAGGGAAACGCAGAGCATACTTACAAGGCACTGAGGAATTAATTCTTTTAATGATCCTGCAGTGCTTTAGAAAGAAAACAGTTATCCTTGATATTAGGTAATCTCGTGAACATAATGATAAGTATCTTGCATGTCATCACCTGAATCCCTCGTTCTGCTCCACAGAGCTGATTACAACGTGCTTCCCCCCCCAGTCCAGGTATTTTTAGGATATCATTCAACAACTTTTCACTTCTTATGAACAAGCCAGACTCTTCAGATTTCTCTGACTTCACCCAGTCAATTCAGTATGAAATCATGTGCAGTAAAGCTGTAAGAAACTATCTCTTAAAGGAAAACAATTGCAAATCTGGTTTATGTGCTGTAATGGTCCAAATGTAAATAAGTACTCAGAAGGGGAAATTAGCATAATAGGCACGAATTAACTGACTGAGATAAACCAGAAAGTATTTCTGCTTCAAAATTGATCAAAATAATTCTGCATAAATGGAAAAAATATCTTTAAATTTGTGTACATCTTTACTTCTTAACTTAATGTTAACTGAAAATGCCAGAATACTGTATGAGAGGTTATTCTTCCCACATGCATCCCCTTGGCTGTAATCTGGGAAAAGCAATAATCTAATATAAAGAGTCTGGTCTGAATGTGTACATTAACTAGCACATGCCAGTAGAGGAAAGCTAAACAAATTCTTTTTATTTTAAGATCATCAGGTCATTACGAAGTAGGAACATGCTACCCATGATACAATATGCAAAGGGTATGTGGGTTTTTTTTTTTTTCCCTGCAAATATACTTTTGACAAGTTTTGTCTCTGGGCTTGTTTATTAAGCTCTTTTTAATTTGCCTCTCCAAATATTTCTGAACAGTCTTAGCTTTCGGGATTCTATATAACACTTGAAAAAATTCAGAGGAGATCCTAAAAAATAGCAACCTGTCAAGTATTTCTGGATTTTCCAATATTGGTGTGGAACATCAGACTTTCAAACCTGATCACTCATATACTTTCATGAAAATCAAGTATACTGTACAGTTTGAAGCTTGATAGAATCATATGCATTCAGAGATGTTTGTCTGCTTTCCATGGACCACTGTAAAATGCCAGTTCTCCTTTTTGGCATCAGAAACAAAAGAGAAGTGTATCCAAACAAACATTTGAGTGTGTAAGAATCATATAAATAACAATGCCAAGTGTTACAGTTCCAAATAGTGGCATATCAACACAACTTTACATCTTTACCCTATTAAGATTATGTCTGGATTTTTTTTAATTGCAGCACACAAGTTTTGATCTTTGCATCTCTCTCAGTAGGTTTACGTATAGTTTAACTGAATGTGCTTTCAGCAAGGAATTGTCATTTTTTTTCCAAATGAATCTGAAATTTTATGTAAATTAATGACACAGTGATTCTTTGAAAATTTTGTGTCCACAAATCATTTTTTCTTTTTTTTTTAATGTTTTATTCCATTTTTCAGCTGATCAAAGACTTTTCCTTAGACAGGAAATTTTTATAAATAAAACAAGCAAGCATACCACAAATTTTAAGTAGTTTTGTAGATGTGTAGGTAGAATCTAAATTAGCACATTGTCTAGGGTAGTCTACATTGACCTATTTAGCTTTAAAGCAGAGCTGTAAGAGAGTGATAATGAACTATAACTGCTTTCTCTACATCACACTTCACACATCATTTACAAAGTATTTGTTTAGTATTGGCAGAGGACACGACGCAAAGTATCTGGCTTGTAAAACCTGAGTGTAAGGTTAGAAATAACAATACCATGAAGTCTGAAGCCCCAGAGAAGCTCACCATTTTCAAAGTTTCAAGCTAAATATTTTGAGTGTCAAGCAATCAAAAAGTGTATGTCTTTGGAGCCAGCACTAGCTACTGAAAATCTGTTTGCATGTACCTCATGGGCATTAAAATTCCTGAGGCATTTTCTTTAAGAAGGAAGGCTTGGCTAATAATTTTGAAGCCGAGCCTTACCATTCCCCCTTTGCTAACCTGAATACCCAGCTTTTCTTCTGTGGCATGTGTATTTAGTCGGAGAGTGTGATATACACTGGCTTGTGATCATCTGCCTAACTGGTATTATTCAAATGCAGAAGAGGGCTTATTCATGCTTTTACCAAACCTGCCTCCGGAGACACAGAAGGTACTGTTAGAACTGAATGGTTTTTCTTTTTTTTTTTTTTTTTTAGACAAAAGACTAACAGACATGGAGAAAACACTGTTTCTCATCTGAAAATCTTCTAGGACAATCAGAAACTGGTAAAGATAGAAACATCAGTAAGATTTAAGGAGAGGTGGGACTTCTGAATGAGTTGGATGGAAAAAGGAGTGGAAAAGCAAACAAACAAATAATAAAAAACACCACAACAAATTGGAAGTAGTTTATCCATGCCATACTGTGCAACAGAAGCACAGCTTAGGAAGGCAGTAAAGTGGAAAAATAGAATCACCTGTAAGCGCAAAAAGAGGGTCTCTCTCATACCAATTGCTAGCACCAGAATGTTACAGTAACTAGATCCCACTTGTATTTATCTTCCTTTTTTTTAAAGGAGATCATAAAAGAGCCATCACAAAGACGTTAATTTTCTCCATCATAACTTTTCCAAGCTTGAAAGCACTTACATTCCTACATGCTGCATTCACTCTTCTCTCAGTTAGGACCAGGGAAATAATCTACCAGACTGTATCTTTGCACTCTTCTATTGGTGTTAGCTTGCATTCAAAGTCCAGCCAGTTTGTTGTCTTTGTTTCTTTAATAATTCCTTTACTGGGAACAAGGAATACACAGGAAATGGTAAGCAAACTTTTCAAAAGGTTAATGTTTTTAACATCAACAGTTATGTTGATGTTAGCTAAAAACAAGTTAAAATTAAGAGTTCAGGCACACAGTGTACTTGTATTTTAATGAGGTGATTTGTGTAGACCTGTCATTGAGTGTTAACATTTACAAATGTAATTAATTCAGTCATATAAAACAAATATTAGATAGTTATGTTTTAATGAATTTAAACCTATATATAAATGCCAGCAGAAAGTTCCAATCATACTTAGTCAGGAACATGCATTAATCTTGCTTAGTTTTGCTCTATATGGTGAACTAGACAAGATCTTCTGGCATAATTAAAAATAAATGCCTATGTTTGACCTCTGACTCACGCAGTGGGGAAACATACAATATTTAGGTTTTAATTGTGCTATTTTTCAGCTGCACCAAATCAGACCATCTGTCCAAAATCTAAACTAGGTTTGTTTTTCCATGTATATTGAAATGCATTTTTTTTTAAATTATGTTTTGTTATTATTTCTAAGTAAAAAGTTCCGAAATATTTGCATATATCCAAATAAGAATAGTCCAACATCCAATTAATAATAAAATATGCATTGAATGGGAAAAATCAATATTGATCTTCAAAATACCATGCCAATTTGTTCTCACAGTAAGCATCCTTTCCCTACAATCAACTGATTTTCTTTGACAAAGGGAACGGGAAGAGGAAAGTGCTCAAATGAAATAAGTGAATGTTGTTTGCAAAGAAGAAATGTATATACCAATGGCAAATAGTTCAGGCCAGATTTCCCTAAAACTTTCCAATTTCTGTGCTTCACTGAAAACAAAAAATAAAACAGATCCCGAAAATCACATTTGAAAAAACTATCACAGATGGCAATGCTTATTTGTATACTCACTCGATAATGCTCACAGTATCATATATTTGCATTTTATTTTCACTCAGAAGTTGCCTTGTGGTCATTTTTATTCCAATAGGTAGGTGTCTTCTTCAGCAAAGAGGGAGATGGTGGCAAAAGGATGTAAGCAGTGTTAAGATCATTGAATCGTAGATTGGTTTCAACTGGAAGGGACCTTTAAAGGACATGTAGTCCAACTACCTTTCAGGTGAGCAGACACCATGAGATATGTGACTGGTGGTGTGTAATGACACCATTCCATCAGATCCTCTGGAAGGACTCATTTGCAAGAGCACACAGGTTGGCAAGAAGACCCTGAAGGATGATATCCTAGGACTTAAGGCCATTCAGGGAAGAATGGACTTCCCCGCTCTTTGGGCTTCTCTGCCTGTGTTCACAAAGGCGTCCTGTTACCTTGAGATTTTTGGCTTTCTCACTAAGAGGTAGATTTCTATGTCTTTGCCTGCTTACTCCTCTCTTGCACTCAAAATGGCATACCCCAGTCGAGCAGCAGTGCATTTGCAAACGTAGTAGACAGTCTTCACATCCTTAAGAACAAGTGTCAGCTATTCAGAAAAACCCTTGAAATTACCTCAGCCAAATACATGCCCCAAAAAATTCTGAGCAGTGTCACCGCTCAGATTGTTCTGCTCTTTTTCTTTCTTATATCAGCCTCACTTCTCACTCCAGACATGCTAATCCCAAAATATCTATACAGGAGCTTAAGACTTTCTTATATCTGCACAAGACACAAAGATGAAATGTAGATGTTTTCAAATCCGACATCCGTATCTGAGTTAATCACCTTAGCCTTTATAATCAGTGAGTGGGTAGGACAGGAATTTTTTGGGCATGGTTCATCTCCTCCCAAAGTAGAATTTTGTCAAATGATTGATGTCCTAAATGTGCCTATCAGTCTCTAGAAGACCATGGCATGACTAGATGAGATTATAGATGTCTGAAGTTAGGTGAGATGAATCCCACCCACAGTGATGTACTAGATAAGCAAACGCTATCGAAATATCCCAAAACACATTAAGTTGATGACTGCTATAGTTTTATATCAAATATTTCCCCAAAGTGCCCTTTACTTTATGTGTTATTGTCAAAATGAAGTCATGAAGACCAATAATGAACAGCTGGAAAAGTGTATGTTACATAAAGGTGAAGAACATCTGGAGTGTTCTACAGAGGATTCAATAGAGGTTTGATGGAGTTGAATGCCATTCAACCAGCTAGAATTGCTAACAGCAAAATAAAAAAGACAGGAAAAAAAAGGGAAAGTGAAAGAAAGCTGCCAAATTCTAGACTCACTATTTATTCTGTGGTTGAGATATCCTGAAAACTTAGTTATCTTTTGTTAAAGTTGCAATGCCTTCTGATATTCCTGTGACAATAGACTTAATGATTAATTTTAATTCAAATATGCCCTTAAAATAACTTACTGAAAAGAATACATAATTAAACCCACTTTTTTCTTTTTTTTTTTTTTTTTCCAGAATACTGAGAGTATGTTCTGGAATAACCATTTGCAAGGATAGCACCAAAGGCATGCAGATTTTCTGTTTTGCTGAGGGATGTGTTTCAGGGAGAAAACTGGTAGAAATATTTAGTCATTTTGGGGCACACCAAAGTGTTTTGTTTAAACATTACCTATTTACTTTATTTTTGTTTATCACTTGGGGATGAATATTGAACAGCAGCTAAAAATTCTTCATGAAATGTACAATACCTGGGGTGCCAAGCCACCCTTTTGCAGAAAATACCTACTCTATGATATATGTTTATTAATGGTGTTCCTATCACATTAATACTTTAAGGTGAGCCAGTAGGGGTATTATGATATTGTAAAATTTTAATCCTAATAAATGTGCCTATGGTAATAAAATACATGTAAGTTATTGCTTTTATGAGTTTGAAGTTGATTTATATTATGTTGTAACCCTTTGCTGAGGAGGATGTCTTGCTGTACCTTACAAATGCGTATATTGCAGACTACTATATTTCCTTTCACCATTCTAAACATAATAAATAGTTGAATGGTTATGTAGAATTTGTAGAAAAAGTGTAATTGAAACTATAATTGGCATACCAACAGTTAGATGCATTTACCTTTCTAATGTCTTTTAATTTCTTAACCACTACATATTTCAGACATTTTCAGATCCGAAACAAACTATCAGAATTTTCTTATGCATAACAGATGCAAAAAGAAAAATACACCTGAAACGATTTCTCTCGAAGACCATTTACTCTCAGTGTCTGTTTACTATAGTGCACACTAATTATTTGTGACTAGTGTGTACACAGCATGAGACCTCAGAGACCACATACAGACTGCTGAACTTGAAATACTTTTTGGATTATTTCAAGTATTATATCTAGTTATTTTTAAATGATGCGTACTCCTCTCATTATTTTATGCTGGAGTCTGTTGTGTGGCCTTCTAGTGTAAACCATTGGGAAGGCTTGTTTTCTCCTAGATTTTTCTGGTTGTTTGGTTTTTTGGGTTTTGGTTTTTTTTTCACTGTTGTATATCATTACCTTTAGCGATTACTTATTTTGCTGACCTTTTTATTCTTTAAATACAAAAATTGTTAGAACAAGGGATTTATGGAAATTCCCTTTGGAAGACATTACTTATAAAACATGTAGGTTTTTGAGAAATGGGTTCTCCAAAAAAGAATCTACTCTATTTTAAATCTGAATCTAAATGGTTCTGCACCATAATTTTACTTTATAAATAAGTTCAAGATGAAATCCACTGCCACACAGCACTTTTCAATGGGACTTCCATCCTTTCCTATGGTCAAGGCTTCTCTAGAAGATTACACCCTCTATAAGACAATATGGGAGAAGCTGGGGACAAACATTGTGGAAGTCATATAACTTAAAGTCTTTGAAGGAGACAGGGTATGTGTAGGGAAGCCTCAATCAGAAAGAAGAGGAGGTAAGAGCCTGCCAACCTATATCTGCTGTGAACTAGCATTCACACCCCACTCGCTTTGAAAATACTCCTTAACTAATATTTCAGCAAAAAAGAGATGGAAGCAAAGGTTTCACAACTAGTACGTAGGCATATGTTATTAACTAGGTGTCAAGATTTCTACAAGAGAGAGAAACGGGTTCATGGAAGAATTTAGCCCATCCCAAGATAACCTAAGATGGGCAAGATAAGGTGCAGAGGACACCTGTCTCCCTCCCTCTCTGTTCATGTGCAAACAGGCGCTGGGTGATTAAGTCTGAGAATGCAAGTAACTTTCAGAAGGCTGTAAGCAGGGATCAGGAACCTTAAATGTTCCTTACTTAAGTATTCCTTACTTATCCATAGAAGCGAGACTGTTCAGTCCAGCAGAAGATTTGGAGCAGGACCCTCACCTATGTGCTCTGAATGGCCTTATGGAGAAGCCAATGTTTCTTATTCTAAGTCTTCAAGGTTACATCGTTTGATGCTGTTTGACAAATGGTCCCATTTCCTAGAATAACAAAGATTGCCACATTCTTGGGACATCTACAAGACACCAGCTACTCATTTCAGGGAAGAAAAACACTGTCCTGGAGATGACAGACTGAAAATAAACAACATAAAACATGGTTTTCAGCATTACTGAATGCTACTTGGCAGTACTAGAAACACACTTGGTTGGGAGCAAACTGCATGATTTTCTCTTCAGTCTCTTGAATACTGTGCAAACAATACCTGTAAGACTGGGAAATCAAATCATGAAGCTTATACAGATTATTCCAGAGAAGATTTTTCCCGGCTAAGAGAAGTACATGCACCTACAACCTGAATATTTGTTGTGTGCTGCAGGTTTGCTATCTTCTCTGGTCTAAAAATAAGTAAATCCACTCTATCACTGAACTCATAAAGATTCTCCAGACTAGAGTAGACTAGAGATAAACAGCTATGTAGGCAATTTGCTTTTCTGGAGTGAACTCTTAATACTGTACATGTTTAAACAGCATTGCTGTTAAATTAAATGTCACAGACCTCACCAACTTCTCCCATATTCCTTATGCTCCTTCCTTAATGGAGTTAGGTTGATAAGTGGTGTCAACAGTACTACTCAGCTTATTGCCTTGTTTCAGGTCAGGGGGATGAGTCAAGCCAAGGTGTGCAAAGGAAAGACCCAGCACCACAGTCTGCAGCTGACACTGTACAGCTAGAAATAATCCTCACAGCAAATCCTAGGAACAGATAAGCATGGTGAACAAAACAACACATCACAACAATAATTATGCAAAGTAAATTCTTTAATCTTTGGGTCAGAGCTTTTCCCTTTCCTTATTTTAAGGGTCTTTTAAGTTCCTCTTTTGATTTATTTACTACCCTTCTAGTACTTGGTCAATAAATGAGCCCTTTTAAACACTGGGCATTTCTACTCTCTGCAGTCTTAGCTGTCAGCAGCAGTTGCCTACGCTGGGTACAATAAAACATTTTTGCCTAGGGAACTTCAAAGTTGGATTTCAGTATATTTTTCTCTATGTCTTGGTAAATAATTGTAACACAGGTACCTCTCCTCTACCTGTTTTATCTTTTTCTTTTTCATAGAAAATCAGTATATAAGTCCAGCTCTGTAAAGAATAACCCCAGATACCAGGTGTGAGTATTGTTTCAGATTGAAGTCATGAACCTCCCATTTTTAAGATCAGTTAGATATATTATCCAACAACTGCTATAGCTCTAACACTATAGTCACAGTGCAAATATTTCTCAGAGGGGTATATTGATTATATCTTGAGAGAAAGCCACTACTGCCTTCCCACATTTTTTTTTTTTTTTTTTAACATGCCCAACATCTATTCATGTGCTGTTATAATTTTTATAAATGAGATACATGAACTATCCAAACAAAAGTAAGGAGGCAAAAGCCATTGTGTGCTATTAATGCATTAAATCTTGCTACTTGAGTAAACAAACCCAGAATTTGTACCTCTTGTTTGTGCAGTATACTGTACAACAATAACCTAGATATCTCCATCATCATGAAAAATGAGAAATTTTAAGGGCTATCAAACATCAAAAATTTCCTCCGTATGCCAGCACATTTATATCCTGCACAGGTGCTTTTGTAATTATCATGCACTGATAAAATTCTCAATATTCAGTGATCATAGTCCATATCTTTCTTTGGTTGTGGTGATGATGCAGGGTTTATATAACGGGTGACAAGAGGAAACCAAGCCAGGCCAGAACCTCATTTCTCAGATATTCTTACTTACCTCACATTTTGCCTTCCATTCAGGTAGCTACGCTGTCTTGTTTTCCATATGCATCATCTCTGTTCTCTTTCCCACACTCCAAATATCTCTCCTGAGCCAGATGACCTCTGTGGGAATATTTTTATCTTTACTAAATATATCAAGTGGGGTTAATTTGATCCAAATCTGAAGTATTTTATTTAGTCAAAACTGAAAAATTTGGATCAGCCAAGCATTAAAATGCACCTACTTCTCCTGCTGAGCATCCTGCTGAGTCATGTTTCTGTGCTGCCTGCTGCTGGCTTTGCTGAGTGTTCACATGGTGAAACATGGAGGCCTTGGCAGGAAAGGGGAGAAGAGTCTAACTCTTTCTGCACCCTAAGTGGTTGCTCCCTCATCCTCTGGAAATCAGTAAGACACGACTCAGCTTTAATAAAGACATTGGAATCCCATGTTGTGCTACTAGTGAGCCTGATTTTCAAGGCACTGTAAAGCGGACCATGGCAAATAGTTACACCATTTAATGGAGTAAGTCACCTTTAACTGTGGTTGAATTACTAGAATGTGGGGGTTTTTTAATGTATTGTTCTAAAAACCCACTCATATATTAGTTTCTCCCCTTCTTCCTATCACTTCTACAGACCTTCCAAGTTCAAACCTCTGTTTGTCCTATGCAAAAGCTCAGAAAATCTTCAATTATAACTGTTACGTGTTTATTGCTCCTTTGATCTCTGAAGTCTGTTTTGCTATCCAAGTCCAGTGGACAGCACAAGAACTAAATGACACCTATCCCCTGATACCATGACTCTGAGTAGCTTTTATTATCAGTCCTGTGTATAGTCCTCAGGTAGTAGAAGTAGTGCCCAGTGAAGCCCCACCTGTTTTCTCATCTATATGCCCACAGGCATCGTATACATGTATTTCAGAGACCTTTCAGCAAGTCCACTCAATAAAATTTCAGTCTGTTCCAAGTTTATAAGGGTTCAATCAGGCAGATGGTAATCAGTGAACTATGCATAAAAAAGCGAGCAGCCGTTTCCACCGTCTCCAAGATACTTGCCATAGAATCTTTTATTCCAGTACCACAATTGAAAAAGGGCTTAGGTTTCAATTGAATCTCTTTTGCGGTCTCAAAGAAATTAGGGCTCCTCTAGGCTGATACTTACCCTAATGAACGTGAATACTGTGAAACCCTCCTTTTTGACCCCCAAAAAGGCTTCTCTGACCATAAACAAGACTGTATCTCTGGAGGATTTCCTATGCTCTATTGATCTAGTGGTATGCTTTATAGTCTCACAAGAATGGTATTTGTCTTTATATCAAGTTCAGAACCAGCAAAATTGCCCTGGACAATTTTATTAAGCTGATAGAGAAGGGAACTGCTCATTTTAGGAAGAGAGAAGGACCTTTGCTTTGTTGGTCAGTTAAGCAGAGGCTTTTTATTTATTTCCTGTGAAATTGTCTTTTCATTAGATATCAGAGAGGATTTCAGACAGTGTGAGAACTGTTTTGCTTCCTGGCATATCTGAAAGGAGAGAATCCAAGGAATCCTTTCCATATAGGTTTTGTATTTTATTTTAAAAAAACAAAACCAAACAAAACCTTGATGTTCAATACCTAAACTAACTCACATTTATGGCAATGGAATACTTTAATCAAACACAAGGGAAGTCACATTCCTAGTGAGAGTATCCAAAGAACTTTGATTTTTGAAGACTTGCTTACTCACACCCTTTAGAGGCAGACAGGTAAGTTCTGGAGTTACACACCACCTGTATGTATATGCAGGGACTTCCAAGTCGGTGGGAGTTTTCTATGTATGCTGATCAGAACCCATAAAATAGAGAGTGATGCTTCAACAAGCATGCACCCTAACCTAGGTAAAGGAACAGAACAGAAAGAGTAGGCTGGGAAGAAGAGAAAGACAGAGAAAGACAATAGAAGCCAGGGGACCATTCAGTCCTTTTGTAAATGTAATTAAAGATTGTCTCTCGGTGAGGGTGATAGAGGCACTGACTGGTAATACCAAGGTATTCATAACAAGTGGCATGGAACCGTATGTGAAGTCTTAGTTTGCCTGTTTGTTTTAGTTATCTTGGTTGCTGCAATGTTGAAAGTACACTCAAGACGTTGCTCGGCTGAAAAAGGTGGTGCAGAATCCCAAACACACCAGGAAGAGTATGGCAGACTCATATATGCATATGTAATCCAAGAGATTGAAGGATTTTAATGTCACTATTTGAAGAGATCTGCTGTTGAGGATGAACTGATGTAATTCCACTAGAATCTAAATTGCTGGAGAATAAAGTGCAGAGGCAAAAATAGTGATACACAGAAGAAGGAAAGAGGCAAAATTCAAGGGGAGGGCAACAGAAAGAAGAAAGTACAGTTAGAGGAATAGTCCAAATTGCAGTTATGTTTTACCAGTATATTGTAATGACCATTACCAAAAATTAAGGAAAAAAAGAAAGTTAATTTACAGCATAGAAATGTCTTTTTCTTTTATTTTCTGGCCTCCTTCCGTGGCTGACAGGACTTCTAGTAGGGATGGGGAACAGCAGATGGTCCTATATTCATGCGTTCTAACTCATGAACTATGGCTCATTCAAAATATGTTTTGGTATGTCTGAAGTGAGGGAATCCAAGATGTTTCTTTTATATAGGATTTTTGAGTTGTTTGGGGGGCTTTGTTGTTGTTTGGTTGGTTTGTTTTGCTTTTTTGTTAAATAAACCCAATTTTTTTTAAACTCAGTCAAAAATTTTGGTAAAGGCTTGGATATGGTTTTGATTTCTGTATTATCCACTTTTTGTTTGTTTGTTTGTTTTTTAAAAAAGCTACTTTTAAAAGATGTTCCAGCCATCACTAGTGCTTCCCTTTGTATATCTAAGAGTTTTCCATGTTGGTTTATTGGTTTACCCAATACATCTGTTCTCATCACAGTCCTTTTCTGCAGCCAACCTTTCGAGGGAAAGCCCAGGAGCCAACCAGCAGGGCACAGACACCGCTGCTTCCCAGTCATAGCAGCCATTTAGAGACACGGAGGCAAAACAGAACTACTTACCATAGGTGGTTTGTTCATGTGCCACTAGGAGATTAAACGACTACAAGGCAAAACAAAATTTATATGACCTTTGAGTATCTGTGAAACCAAGAGGACTTTCAAATCCTGAGTAAAGTGAGCAGTGCTGTATTTTAATGACCATCTGAGGTCTCGAGTTAATGCTCTGAGTTTTTAGAGAACCGTGAGATCTTTGACAGTTAGCTGACAAAAAATCTTGGTTGCTAATCCCTTGAATGTTAATGCTATGCTTAATGAGTTTATATGACTTTCTTCAATCATGGGGCAGGAAAATGGAGATTTCCTTTGGTTTTTTTAGGTTTCATTTTTCCCTTGTTTTTCATTGTCTCCATGAGTTGATGAGTTTTGATGGTGACATTTCTTTTTTTTCTCTTGTGAGAAAAGGACCTGAAAACTGTCTTTGTTTACTTTGGTTCAAGCAAACAAGTCATTGCTGTCTTTCACTTGATGGGATATAGCATTGCCATCTATTTGACCCAACTAAATTAAAAAAACAATAATCTATTAAAGGTAATTTAGCACTGTTTCAGGACACGACACAGAAGGAGATTGAGTTGCACTTTAAATTGAGAGCCTTACAGAGGTATTATTCAGAATACATTAAAAAAAAAAAAAAAACACAACAAAACAACACAAAATAAACTTAGGAGAAATAAAGAAGTGGTCTCAGCTCTACCTTTCTGAAGTCAGAGCACAGGGGTGTCTCTGGCTGATGACTGCTAAAAGTATAAAATCATTCCATCACAATCTTACTGGACAGAAACCAGGAAAGCTTTATACCGTAAGAGTTCTAGGACCTCTGCTTGAAGTTTACAAACAGAAACACTGCAAATTAGATGGCAAAGCTTGACTAAATGTGACTTTTGGTTGAAGGATGCTGCAGGCCATGGTTGGTTGGTTTTGTTTTTGGGCCATGTTTGATGTTACTTGTCAAGCCTTAGACACAGAAAACTGGGGAGGCGAAGGAGACAGAGACAGAAAGAGATAGCTGCAATTAAAAATAGGCATTGTCTAAACTGCAGACTTTTATTTTTATAGCTGGCATATTCTTCAGTTCAGACCTTTCCCTGGGTGAAAGCAGTTGATTATTTCTTATACCATTTAGCCTTTGTCAGGAGGGCCATTTTAACTGCTAAGAGAAATACATGAAACTGTCAGACACAGACCTTTAATTCCCAGGCTTATTTTTGTAAACAATGATGCCATTTTTTTTATGGCACACTCCCTCTCACGGAGATACAAAGATCAAACGTGAATGTTTCATTTTCCATAACTCTTCCAGACAAACATAGCTTTTCCTGAAAAATAATAATAAAAAGCCCAAAGAAGTAAACAACATTCACAGAGGGAATATAGCTTAAGTAATTCACACAGTATACAAACATATAGTTGTACAAAACCTGCAACATGAGGTTTTTGTTACATTTTAACCGTGTTTCCTCAAATCTTCAAAGCTTGCTTGATGGTTTGCTGAAGTAATTGAACCACTCTTGAGTTGTTTTATATAGGACATCTTATCTTTCTTTCATTACCCAGTCCGTGGCTTCTTTTCTATTCCCATGAAATCCATGTACACACTTTAGAAGCCCTCCTGAACAAGCTTGCTTCTAACTTTCACAGAGCCCTTACCACAATTTGAATACGAAAGAGATACTGAATAAAAAGCTTTAATCTCTTGTCTGCTATTCTTCTTTCTTGCCTCTTCATCTCTCCCCCCCCTTCTTCCAAGAGCTTTTCTGTGTTAGTAAAGTGAACACTTTCTGTTTAAAGTAAGTATAATGCTCAAGACGATGCACTGGGAGAGTGAAATCGAAAGCCTGGCCTGTGAAGCCTCTCTGCCACAATTTAGCAATATTTGTGCTGCACTTACTTGCTCTTGAGCTTTTTGCAGGTAAAAGATTAGTAAAGAGCTCTCCTTAACAAAATCATTCAATCAGTAGCAAGCATAGGCAGTATCAAATGTGCCCTCTACCTCAAATACTGTGGGGCTCTTTCTTCTGATACCTCTTCCCTCAGTTAACTGGAACTGCTTTGAAAGGGCTTTCTGTTCCCTGCTCTCTTGTCAATTTGAATGCCAGGAAATGAGCCCCCTTTGTGAGATTAATTAATAGCAGGAGCTGATCGGCCCAAGCCCAATTGCCACGCAACAGAGCTGTAATTGCTACTTTGTGGAAAGGAAAGAAAAAGTTTTGGTTGCAGTTTAAGAAGAGGGTTTAAGGAAAGTTCTTTGAACTAGAGGTCTCAGTGCACTGGATTAAGGCAAGAAGCAAGGAGGCCTTTGAAGTTTGTTAAGAGGTTTTGGAGGAGAAAAAAGTTGGGTGGCAAATGGGAGCTGGCAACATCAAAAGCATTTAGCACCATTCCTCACCTGCTTGTATTCAGAGCAGGGACCACAGGCTGCAAGCATCGTTTGCTTGCAGTTTAAATGGTCGTTTCAGAGCTATATTTGCTTCGATTGGAAACTGTGCCATGTATATCAGCATATATACTGTAAAGGGTGTTACACCTGAGTGTATGAAAGCTACATACACCCCAGCACATGCACGTGCACATGCAGTACATGTACAGGTATTCACAAGTCACTGAGTTTGGTGTAGTAATTGACATCTGTCATTTTAATCCCTACCAGATATCAATTCTTGATACTTTAATTACTTCTCCACTGACATACTAGTGGTCTCTGATTACTGATATTACTGATCCCACATTTGATTAAAAGGCTTAGTAGATGCAGGCGTTTCTAAATGACTCCATGTATTATATACAGATGCATCAATTTGGCAACAGTTCAAAGGCCAAGGTCATCTTCAGGCAAAATTTGAGAGTGGACACAAGTCTCTTGCAAATGCTTAGGCCAGAAGCCAGGGTGGCAGAATTCTTTGCATCAGCTGGCAATACAACCTGTGTGACAAATTAACATCCCGTCAGCCTTTTGACACTTTGTGGCAAGGATGCCACTTTACAAGCAGAGCACAGCTCTGAGTCCAGCAGAGCAAAGATCCTGGAAAACTGCCCTAACGGAGGCTGGAGGATTACCTTGGAGCCAGGGGATCCCCAAGTGCTGCAGAGCCAACAATCTCGTTCTGCTCCACACCCCACTGCAGGGCCCATGGCCATAGCACATGTGCTGGAAATCCCTTGGTGGCACAAAAGCCCTGCAGAGGCTGTTACAAGCCAGTGGAGCTAAGAGTAGCCTTGAGGTGTTCTGAATTACACAGCTGAGCTGCTGTCAGCCCTGAAATTCACAGAGGGCAAAGGTGGGGGAAATCCACTTTTGTCCACTTCCTCAGCATCTGTCATTTACACCACCCAAGTCAACGGGTCAAATTCACATCTCATGTGATCTGAACACAGACAGTGTTTTCTGGACAAATTTGGCCCCGTATCTATCTACAACCTCATAGTACCAGGATAGCTCTACAGATTAAACCACAGATGTTTCATCACACCGTACTGCTCTGATGATGTACTTCAGACCTTCTGCTCTCAGAGGGTGGGGATAGTCTTTTTTTGTTCTCTGCTTCTACAGCACCCAGGAGAAAGGACTTCTACCACTGTAAATGGTGCTTCTAGTCAAACATGCAATGCTCGCAACAAACAGGCCTTGATGCTGATGATTTGGGTAGCAAGATGAAATTTCAGGCTAACAGTAGTTTAAAATTCATTTAGAACTCTACCTGCCTCACAGTTTAGGAATAGCAAGAAAAACATTTCTTTTTTTTTTTTTTTTTTCTTTTTCAGGAATTGCCAGGGTCTATGATTTTGTATATTTTCCTCTTTTCAATCTCGTGTATAAAAATAAAATAGAAAACAAAATGTGCCTTCAAATAAATGTCAGTAGGTATTTGAACCCTTTCTACACCACTCAGTCCAACCCTTCAAGATTGTATTTGATCAGCAATTTTTCTCCTCCCCCTTCCAAGTTCATTGTATTTCTTAAAAGGGTACAATTAAAAGAGAATGTGAAATGAGGCCTTGCTGAGACAAATATCCAGACAGGAAAACATTTTTAGTGATGAGGGCTTTAGCAAGATTACAAATGAAAACTTAAAAAAAACCCAAGGAAACAAACAAAAAAAAAACAACCAACCAAAAAAAAATCCTTCAGGCAGGATCGATTTTGCCTTTAGCCTTTACCTTCTTCAGCCTCAACTGGGCTCCCTCTGCCTTCAAAGCACAAATCTGTTACTCTAGAATGGGTGGGATAACTTTCCCTTTGGGCATGGCTGTCCCCTTCCAGTGTCTACACAGGGAGCCTGACCACCTAACTTAGGGCATCACATTTTGAAGCAGTTCAGGCTGGGGAGAGGAACACCTCTCCTAGCAAGGTTAAGAGAGAGGAGTCCAAACACTGTCAGGTGCACTGGGAAGAGGCATTCTGTTATTCCTCTTCATTTAAGGCTGATATAACTTTTAGCTTATTCTTGTAATTGTTTAGAAGAATGCCCTGGAGTCAGATATAGCATAAGCAGTATCACCAGATAAAGCATGTTCTTCGTGGTGCAGTCTGATGAATCGGTTTTCAATGCTACTGATACAGGGTTTACATCTGCCCTCAGATCTAGCTACCTTTTTTGCAAAATCAAAGCACTTCACAAAATAGGGGAGGCCTCTTGAACAGCAATAATAATTGTTCCGTCTTAAACTCATGGGTGCACCCCAAAAATATTTATGGTGGGTAGTTCGTTGGTTTTACAACCTCACTTTTCTCCACTTGCCTTTTCTCCTGCTCTACCATTACACAGCTGCCATTCAGTCCTGCTGTCCTCTCCTCAGAGCAAGAAAGGAGTGACTGAAATCTTCAGCATCTCTAGAACTTTGCTTGTACATCATACCAGAAGAGGGTTTCTTTCTCATACAATGACCAAGAAACAAGCAAATATAAAAATTAAAGGAAAACACAAATCCTGAGGCTAACTGCATCGGATACAGCAGATATATATCGTTCTGGAGAATGTTACTCTACTGACTTCTAAATTTCTCTTCTCAGCTCAATTAATTCATCCTTCACCTCACCTACTACTTTCATCGCAGCTTCTCATCTACTAGAGGATGACTTACTTGGAAGCCAAGCTTTGAAAGCAATTTGCAACTCAGACTTTTCTAGACCATCGGGAGGCCAGATGCAAACACAGGTCTTCAAGAGGCACAGGTTTTTTTCACTTTTTCCTAACCTGAAGCTCAGGACATGTAAAATTCTCAGACTTCAGTATCCCAAGGTCAAAATACATGTCATAGTAAATTTTACTTCCCTTGGGCAAAACAGTGTTGTAGATCTTTATTTAAACATACAAATTAATTCACCAAATGTCTACAAGACACCCAAGCCCATCCATATATCATTGTTTTTCAGGGAGGTTTTCATAATTACATCTGTTAACAAATGTAGCAAATTCAATTAAAATTTAACTGGCAGTGCATGGAAGCAAAACAGGTTCACTTTTATTATGTCAAACACCTTATTTTATGCCATGCATGTTAAGGTTTACCACTCCTTAAGGCTTGCAACTGAAACATTTTAACTGATATCTGGAGGCTTGTAATTGTATGTGTGCACATCAATTATGGATTGGATTCAGCATTTTCAGATAACTACACCAATCACAAAGAGAGCCCAGTGGTCTCCTGGCATTTTCGGAGCAGTTTGATTACAGGTGTAATACATACAGCCTTGTTAGCTCTCAGTGATGAGGGATTCCCTTCCCTGCTGGGCTGTAGCTGAGGCACTGACCATTGCTTTTCACTAACAATTTCTATCTGCTCCCAAGAGATGTTTTAATGAGCCCCTCCGACATGGCCAAAGGCAAGAAATGTTCTCTGGGCCAGTGAGGTGAAGAGCCAAAGCTTAGCCTACTAGGCAAGCAATAATTAATAAGGCATTTTTGATTCATCTCAATTCATTAACAAAGTTACTTTCTTTTTTTTTTTTATTACTGCTAAGCAACACAACGTTAAGTCTGTCACATTACTCACAAGTATTGAATGAAAAACTTGTGCCAAGGTATGCAAAAAAAAAATTAATTTATGACAAAAATAAATGAATTTAGAATACTAATTGGGAGAAAGCAACTGACAGATACAGTGAAAGATTGATTTTAGGGGAAACGGAGAAATCTGTTTTCTGTTTATTTTAAGGACAGGGAACGAATACTGATTAGAAATGTATAGCCAGTTAGGTTAGTGCAGCATTTGGTTGGGCTAGTACAGGATGTTAGATTTGTCTAAAATTCTCCCCAAATTTGTGGCTATCTGCTGCTCAGGCAGAGTGACAGTGGGGCTGTGGTCTGTCGGGATTAACGGCAATGGTTCCTTGAGAGCCTTGGACTGTGTCACCCTACCACAAGCAGTTTGTCAGATGACAAATATTGCTTCTTTCCATAGGAAGTTATGTTGCTTATTATCGGCAATAACTGCCAAACTCGTGCTGGAATAATCTAAATAAGCTACCTGGAACTGATTAAGAGAACCTCCAAATTTTTCTTTTCAGCAAGTCAGGATCTCGGGAAAGACAACCAGCTTTGTAAGTTGCTTGGCATTTTGTTTTCTTCCTCCTTTCCCCAGATGGAGGATAAAGAGAAAGACATCACCAGGAAGAGGAGTAGAAAGAAATATTAGTTAAAAACAGAGTGCATCAAAACTGAAGCTCTTTAGAGATATGGAAGGGGTATCAATCACTTCTGTGGGCACATTAAGCTGTTACATATTATAGCCATCTCGGTTTAAGTGGTGTAAGGCTCATCTCATTTGCATTTGTTGTGTTACAATCTTGCTTCAGGCCTGTCTCCACAGTGAATAAGGTGGCTGTGCAAGGCAGCTTGTGGCTGGCATAAAGGATATGTCAGAGTCAAGCTGCTTCACTAATCAGCTTTGCTGGGGCAGATACATGATAGTCTATGTGAAGAAATTTAGATAATAGTATACAGCATCCACTGGAACTGTATATAGTGTATATAGGGCTTTAGACTAACTTCTAATCCTTCATGGAAAATTTGTAAATACTGCAGCGATGTTCTAGTGACCTCTAAAGGCAGCTGGTTCGTGCTGGGTAGCACTTTTTGTTAAACCTCCCGCTTTGTAAGACACATAATGCTAATGGTCCCACAGGCTCTACGTGGGGAATTTTCCCCCAAATACAATTTTTCCATTAAACCTTCTACACATCGTTGACACGTTCCCACCTCCTTCCCATTGTCCAGAGCGGCTGCAGGTGAACCCTGCACCCCAGCCCTCCTGCCTGCCCGCCTGCCTGCCAGCACCCCCTCCTCCTCCTCCTCCTCACCCTTCTGCCTTCCTCTTCCCCCGGATTTGTCACGCTGCGCCCGCCTGCGCCAGGGGCCAAGCCAGGGCTGCGCGCCCAGGCTAACAGCAGCCACAACTCGCATGACCCTCCCCTGGGGCTCAGCGGTGGTAGCCAGCGTCTCGTGCTGTGGTCTCGCTTTCCGTCCCTCCTCTAAACAACTTGGCATTATCATCAAATTCCCTGCATCCAGCAGGCCAGGCCAGGGGCTTTATTAACATAGAATAACAGTACCTCGCCACAGGCCAGCCAGCATGGGTGCTGCTCCGAGTCGAATTTGACTGCAGTGTTAAGCTGGCTAAAAATGTAAGTTTTTATAGACATTACTCTTCTGTTTCGCATTTTCTTTTCCTTTCTTTTTCCCTTCGGTGATTTTAAAATGATGTTTATGAAAGAAAAGGAAAAAAAATAAAAAACAAGGAACAAGAAAATAAGGCTAGAGTCGATATTCAGCTGCCTTCCCTCAACTCTTTTTGGCACAGCGTTTCCAACTCTCTGTAGCACTGCATTTTTCCCACTGTCATTCCCCTTCAAGCTCAGTTAGCAGGTCTAGTGTGTCATTTTGTTGAGTGCCAGTTTGCAAAGATGGCCAGATCAGAGTCAGAAACCTTCCCCTGGCTGGGCAGGTTGCTCCTGTCATGCACCTCTCCTGCTTGCTGAGCTCATCCGCTCACCCGCTCTGATGGTGAGCGTGAGATGTGGTGTTTTGCTTGCTTTAGTCATGATTAAACAATTAAGCTGGACATTTGGGTCCATTTGGACAACAGTGCCACACGCACAAACACACACAAAAATTAAATGTCAGGCGATAACTGAAAGCTACAGAGTGCTTTAAATGCAGGTGAATTCTACAGAATAATAGATCAGGAATGTCTTTTCTTCCTCCTCTATTGAAGATAAGGGAAGCGTTTTTTAAAACAACCTCCTTCTTCCCC
>JANHGN010010570.1:24272-49896 GCA_024605025.1 Megaceryle maxima | reverse complement strand
TTAAGTTCCTTTTTGCAGCTTCCTCTGTATTGTTCGGGAACATCCATGTGTTCTTCAGCAGGTTGGGGTAGGAATTTTGATAGGAAGGGGGACAGGGAACCAGAGGGACAGAAATTCATTCGAGTTGAGCTTAGCATCTTTATTTGCTGATACAATCTCCACTCACAGAATACACTCCAGTTTTTGCAGTAGAGCAATGGATGTGAGAAATGATCCCTAAATCACAGCCCTGACAACAGGTCTTCCTTCTGCACATACTTATTTTAAAGTAAACACAGGTAATTGAATTACTTTCTGAATCATTACATTCTTGTATTACAATTAAAGCTTTGTGTCCACTTTGAAATCGAGGTGAAGAACACTAGAAAGATTGCTATGTCACCCACTTTATAGCAAAGGTATTAAAGTATGCAAATCACATTTGGCATTTGGGGTTAACTTTATTTGCTACATTTAAAGTACTCCTGTATGAAAACAGTTGTCCAAAGAAATGCTAACATCACTATGAAGGCTGTTGTCACTCACTTGAGAGGAGATGTTACACCCAGCACACGGGCTGGATAACCTCGTACGTGGCAGGCACTGGAACGAATGGAGAAATATTTCTTCTTTATCATGAGCAGCCGCACATCTGGGTGGAGCTCTGGCAACTCCTGCAGGTCTTACTAGCTTTCACAGATCAGTCAGTGCTGTTTTCTTTGCCCTACTCATTCTTCATCTCAGTTTGCTTATTGGCATCAAGTTTGTTTCTTCCTGCTGGAGTCCTCGGCTTGCATTGCATTTTGGCTAGTTCACTCTTAGTGGGCTGGGAAAGAGTTTTTCCACAATACCATTTGGTGTTAGTGGTGTCAGTGGTGGAAATCTGCTTTAAGTAGATTTTCCAGGAGGCTTGGCTAGGTAGGATTATGTAGCAATATTGATAATTTTCTGTTGCATCTGTGTTTCAGACTTAACAATATTAAGCACCGCTCTGCTTTATGGCCATTGTTTTGGCAGCTGTAGAGAGTGTGCCCTGACAGATTTGTGAAGGGATGAACTACTTAGTTATTGCTTCCCCTAGTTCTGTTTTTATAGCTATTAAAAAAGCAGCCTTTGCTCTAACAGCCCGTCTATCGTACTCACTGGTTGGCTGGTTGTTTTTTTTTTTTTTCCTGAACAGTAAGATATCACACTGATCAAAAATGGCTTAGCAAAACAGAAATTAAAGTAGAAGAAAGAAATTTGAGAGGTATGTGCTAATGTATTCCCACTTGCAAGTCACCCAAGGTGCTTTCAGTAGTGTTCCTCACACTGTCCCCATCTACATGTCATGTTACTATATGTCACGATAGCTGGTTTTTTAGCCAGCTATCAGCTGAGCCATGGTAACATCGTCTTTGAAACATAAAGAGAATGTGAAATCATGAAATTTAAGGTAACACTTTTTTCACTTGGGGCTGCTCTCCTTTGCTGAAGGTTGAGAGAGCTCACGAAGATACTGTGGTTGATGTGATGCACAGTAACTCTTTCTACCATTGTAGCCCCTTGATAATATGTCTGAGCCTCTAATTGTATTTTTGTAATATATATTGCTCTTTAATTTGTAGTATGATTTCATCTTTACTGGTAAATAAATATGGCACATTTTTGTTTGCCACCATTTCCACAGGAATTAAAAAGGAAGAGTCAGGCAGTCCCAGATCCTCTCATCCCCACAGGAGTGACAGAGATCGAAGAAAGGCTGAATGCAGTAGAAAGGACATGAGTGGATTGCAGCAGAGAGCACTGAAGAGGAATTATCTGTGAATGTAATGTGCTGGCCAACAAAGCACAACCGATAACTTCCAAGGCCATTGTGGACCTAAAATGCTAGCAGTGGTCAAAGCAAATTAAGACCTTTATTAAGGGACCCTTATGTATCATTTTACTGCAGCAGAATTACACTGCCAGCCCTGCAGAGGGAGATTTAGTCAGGTAATTCTCATTAAGGGGCAAACCTCTCTGACTTCTGCAGGTGCTTTGCCTGATTAAGTACTGAAGAACCAGACCCTAAGGTTGGCCCAGCTAAGCTCTAACCTATCTGCCTTTATGCAAGCAAAAGCTTCATATATCAGCTCCAGCTCATGCACAGGAGTCTTACCAGGCACTCTAATCCTAAGGGGAAACATTTCATTGCAATGCACAGCAATTTGCATTCTTTCTCTAAACTCTGATATTACATTATCCATTTTTCTCTTGATTAAAAGAGATCCAGAAGTGCACACTCACACACTACACATACAGGCTTTCCATACAGGAGGCCTGGAATCCACATTCAAATTAAGGCTGGAGGAGATCTGGCAACTTTCAGCTCTTGATAGAGTTATGCTGTTCTAATAATAGTCATAATTTACTGATAATTATCAAGGAGGGAAGTTACTGTGTTTTATACTGTTGTTGGGCTTCTAAGACATTCAAGTGTTTTCAGAAGTATCCAATGCCAAAGAGTTCTTAAACACTGTAAACCCTCTGAGCCTGTGCAGATGATTTTAATTTTACCTGCCGAAGGTCAACCTACAGCATTAGTTACTGCCACAAAACAGACAGGGAAATGGAGTCTACACTGGCACGAGGGAAATTTCAGAAGGTAGGCATGAATTTCTCCAATTGTTCAGGCCTTTAGATTATGGTTTGGATTACACAGTCCATCCCCACCACCTTCTCTCTGGGAATGCCCCGGGAAAAATAACCAGGAAAGTAATCACAAAAGGTAGTGATATAATCACAAAAAAAAAAAAAAAAAAAAAAAAAAAAGCTATTTTCTGATCTATGCAAAAATATGAACAGTCTTTGGGTCCCCTCCATCCATACCTTTGTTCTTGCATAAGCACTCAGATCAGGGCACACAGAGAAAGAGCAAATCCTGCTCCACTACTGACTTTTTTCAGGAATTGGTATTTGCCCGTAATTCGGTGTCCCATAAATAAAATGCGGATAATGGCACTTCTTTGCCTCAAAGGAAACAGGAAAGTAAGTACACTGTAAATAGTCAAGCACTGCATCAAGGGGACTATGTGAAATACCTACACCATTTGACTGTGTCGTATAGAAATGATCTGAGTATGCAAAACAGAAATTATTTATTTCAAAAGCTGAATGTCTCAACTAATAGCAAGGTAAAGAAACAACCTGGCACTCACCACATTGGATGTTCTATAGAATAGCTTACACCAAAAATTTGATTTTGGCTAAAAGTCATCCACTTCCTCAGACATAAGTCTGGCTTCCTCTCCAAACATTACCATACTAGCTTTGGCCTAGGAGGGTCTGAGTGGAAATTTTTATACATGAGCACATGAAGCAAGACATGTAAGAAAAAAAAGGGTGAAGGGGTGAATCTTAAATAAATTTAACATCTTTTGTTCTCCCTTTTTCAGCCAGTGAAGAGAAATAACAGTTTTGAGGCAATTTCATTATTCTAATGAAGTGTACAAATCAGTGGTACCTATCTACACAGGAATTAGTAAATTAATATTTCTGAAGAGATTGTGATTTCATACCTGTAGCTTGACCTGTTGAGATGGCCTTTTAAAGAGATGGGCATTTGTACTTTTGTGATCTGGATGTTTTTTTCTTGCTACTGCCACTTTAGGAAAAACTAACAAGCCATTTTGATCCAAAACTGGCTGAGCATCCAAATACAGCTAGTAGTTGTAGGAGGTGTGGTATTTTTTTTAGGACACCGTACAAGTAGGATTAAAGTAAATTTCACTAAGTAGCTATTCATTATGATAGTGGAGGAATGAGAATCCACCCCTACCTGACCTGATATTGCTGTAAAATGGTTCCATTGTTACAGTCAATCCTTTAATTTATTAATAGAAAATAAGTAGTAGTGCATGGTATACAACAGAACTAGCAAAAGGTAAAAGAATTTAGGGCAGCACAAGAACCTAATTTTTCAAGAACTGAGAGACATCAAAAGAAGCCTCAGGCATACTAGCTCTTTGTAGTTGGGGAAAAGTTGCTGTGTGTTGAATTGTGCTTCCCCTTGTCTCCGTATAAAGAAAAATGTACTGTTACTTGGGCCACTGAACACAGAATTCAGTGGACTTACTGCTATCAGTTGCAGAGCCCTCACTCTACTGCTTTCTGGAACAGGTGGAATTTTCTTTCAATTGTGGCGCTCTCTAAAATTACAGGAGTAGAAGACTAACACAGTTATAAACTCAAGTAATTGCTTCCCATACCCAAAATGCTGTATAGCACTATATGCTGTATGACTGTTGGTCAAACTGGAAACAATTATTTCCAGCTGCACCTTGTATTGCAGGTCAGCAAGCTCAAATCATGGTAAATTTGCCACCTTGAAGTCATTTGCAAAGTTTAATATAAACCACATCAACCCATAAGCATAAACAAGATGGAAATGATAAGCAGTTTGTGATATCCCACTGAACAACAAATATGAAGAAATAAATATTTTCTTGGAATGTTAGTAGAATACACGATCTGTGTTTTCAATCCTAATTTCAGCTTCTGATGAGATGAATCAAATATTCACATCCCAGCTGCTTCTGAATGTTCTAAGTGGAATTTCTTGGAGCAGTGTGAGCAGGTGGTGTTCCCACGCAGCTCCAAATAAAGTTTATACGTGCTGGGGATGCTGGCTGCCTTATATACAAACATGGATGCAGATAACTACTTTTCTTTGAATGCACATATTTGGCCATTTTGGCACGAGGCTGAGAGAACTTCCCAAGGACAAGGCCACAGCTATAACCATGTTGCCTGGAGCCCAACCTTCTTCTAAGCTCAAGGCCATGGTTTTCTATACCTGAGCCATAGACCTTATAAGATATGCATGCATGCTAAAGAGTGGACTGCTTCAAACCTTTTGACAATGCTTTTTTGTACTCTGGTGCCAAGAGTGGGCTAGACAGAATAGAATATAAAGTTATAGAGGATATCTGAGGCTACCAGGCCTGCTGGGGATAGACCAGAAAAGCCTGCCTTGTAGGGTTGGCATGAGGGAGAAGCTAGCTTAGTCACAGCTCAGATCCAGTTTCTGTATAAAGGTAAAATACTGGTGTGCAATAGCTTGTAGTTGAGTAATGAGAGTCCCTAGCTGAAAATTGGTTTATCTGCTCCATATTGGAACCTGAATGAAAATTGTCATGCAGCACAGAAGATAGGGATTCCACACCTAAGATACACATTGGATGAAAGTACTCAGAAAACCTTCACCATTAGCAAGTTAACCCAATCTTTCTCCTTTCTAAGCTCCTCCTTCAGAACCCAATCTCCTGTAAAGAGAGATTCATAGCTAGTCAAATATCTGCTCTGAACCATACCTTAGAGGACTCTATTTTCTGGTTACAGTGGGAATTTAGGAAGCTCAGCTTCAGAAGGCTGGTGTAAGCTTTTCTCACTTTTCATTCCTCTGTGGTCCATCTTGAGATGGATTTTTATCTTTTTTTTTTTTTTTTTTTTTGACTAGCTCAACAGCAGAACATAAATTTGTCACCCTGAGTTGTAGGCACTTTTGGTTTTCTCTAGTCTGTTATTTCAAGACTGTTTAAGACTCTGCCAGCTGGCTACCATCTTATGCTCATGGCATCATGCAAGGGAGTACAAAAGGACAGTAGAAAGTCAAATATTGTCCTTTATATCTTACCAAAATCACAGAGTTCCTCTATGCTGAAGACACAGAGCAGACCAATAGAAAAACAAACAAACAAACCAAAACAAACAAAAACCAACTTCACTTTGGCCCAGACAGCAAGTCTCAGACTGGAGGAATTATGCTGTAGCTTGTTGCACCAGTGTCCATTCCCCCTGCTTTATGAAAGTGATGCGAAAAACTTAGTAGCCGAGTCATATATGTGGCTTCTAATCCACAGTGTGAAAATTCTAGCTAATGTAAATTTTAACCTTGTAAATTGATCCATGGGCCCTGTAGAATCAGTGCCACTGCCAGTGTCAGCACTTGATGCTTTAAGAGTAATGAAGTTGGACTTTCAGAGCCCAAAGCAGGAGTTTCTTCTCCTTACGTCTCCCGTTCTGCCTTTTCAGTATAAAATTTTCTATGCTACTGTTTGCAGTGGAGCTAGGAGATTCATCCCTTGAAGAAACAGGGCCAACTATCTGCTTTGATGATTACAATTAAGATGTCCCACCACAGTCGGGGTGTACAGATTATTGTGCACCCTTGCTCATGAACGCAACGTATTTCACTGAACACAAAACAGACTGTCTGCATAACAGTGAACCTAAAAAAGAATTTATATTCACAAATTAACATATACTCTGTATTCCTCTGAACGGAATAGTAAGACATTCCTTGTTTTGTTTTGTTTTGTTTTGTTTTGTTTTGTTTTGTTTTGTTTTGTTTTTACTACTGCCATAGCCCCTAGAAGCCTTTGAGCTAGCTCTCACTATGCTAAACTTTCTCAGGCAGCATCTATTGAGAGATCTCTAACATTGAAAAAATGCAAGTTACAACTATGTTTCTTACTTTTGTATATTTAAACCAATATAGGATATTTGAAAACATGGTCAAGGTGGGTATTCTTAGAGGGAGAAATGATCAATAATAAGTAAGAACTGTTTGAAAATAATGAACCTCTCAGAAAGGTAAAATATAGGTAAAGACTAATATAGGATGGAGGAACTGTATTTATTAGAACTATATAATCAGAACTTTGTTACTATGTAAATTATGCATGAGAACTTTAACATTCAAAACCCAATTTACAGATCCAAATCATCAGAGGAGACATCTAAGACAACTTAACAGAAATGCAAGAGATCTCTCTACTGTTTTGCTCCTGACCTGTTATAGTTTCCCTAAAGTTTTCGTAGTTCTCCTAGAAGGACAGAGGAAAACATACTCTGGTTTGTTTCAAACCCAAGGTATTTATAAAGAAGAGTATCTAAATATATGTTTTATACATAAATTTTCAGGTATGCATATAGGTATCCATCTCTTCACACATCTCTCTTAGAGGGCATTCACAGCCACATACATGTTAGGAAACCAATATACCCTTCAAAAAATTATTTTCTTAAAAATGAAAGCTAAAAGGACCTGAGCATAAACTTGTGTCACTTTTCTCTAGAAAGAGGTGACAGCTTTCAGGACTGGATAACAACAGATGATAGTTTGTCCTGTTTTTATTAGAAGACTGAACCATGTGAGGTTAGTTTTATATCTCCTGAGCCACAGGCTACAGCAAGGGTTGTAGTCATGACACATCACTCGATTACTGCCATTTGAGGGCATGTGTGGCAAAATGACCTTCATGCACAGAAAATGCTAATGTCTACATTTTCATATGAGATTTGTTCTGAGACCTAACCAAATTCTATCAGACTAGCTCCTCAGGAGTGAACAATTGCAACAAAAAGAGTATCTGTTGCAGCCTTTTAGTCCTGTTTTATTTCCTATGACAGGAGGGACTTGAACTTTTTTTGTTTTGCTCAGTGTAAAACAATAAAACGTGGTGCTAAAATATATTGATGTTTGCAACCTCTCTGACCAGAGGAATTAAGGAAAAAAAAAAAAAAAAAAAATTGTTGGGATTGTCTTTATTGACTGTTCACTGAATCTCAAGACCAGCTGGAGCAGATACATTAAGGCAACCACACAGTTCACATAAAAAAGCTTGTGAGTATGATTGTGATACAGGACAAAAAACTTATTCAAGACATCCAAGAGCCAAGGAACTGCCACAGCAGTAATAAAATTCTTATCTGATGATTTTAAAAGAAAGAGTTGCTAATGGAAAAAGACTGAGCTTGACCAAGGATGCCAGAAGACGGGAGATTCATCATCCGACAAGTTTTGCTGGTAACGGAGCAATTAAACATAATCATAAAGGTCTACTCTCTCTTTATTTTTTTTCTTCTGAAACTAGAAATATTTTCTTTCACTGGTGTCTAGAAGATCCAAAACACCTCTCTGCAGTCAGTATTCAGGAGACACACAACATATGGTTACTGAAAACTGGCAACAGAACAGTTTCTCTTCTCCAGTCAGGCACTCATTGAAGATGCTCAGAGGACTATCAACACAGCAAATACTCCTTCTTGCTGAGGCACTTTTTTACTGTAGTGACCTAGATAATCTTCTGATAAAAAAAGGCATTTTAGTCACATAACTCATTTATTCAAAATCAAATGTTCAATACACTTTGTTTAAATTACTGCATATAACAGAAAAGCTAAGGAGGAGACAGATACTTGTACCTTATGGGGTTTTGTTTTCAATAATTTCTCTATACTTTTTACTCCTATTACACAAACTGCATTTTTGCATATTTGTCCTCACTTGTTCAGGTCATTCTAGAAGTTCATATGACATTACAATCTATAGGAGAAAAAGTAAAAAGATAGTATTTCTAACTTCATAAATTGAATTTTCACTCTCATACACTTTCAAATGAAATATAAAGGGGGGGCTGGGGGGAGGGGGGGGGAGGCAAAACAAAAAATCAGATGAGAACATTAACCACATCTCTTACTCTCTGAATTTACCAGTGTCTGCCTGCCATTCTTCCTTTACTTACCAAATAAAGGTAAGTAAATTAAGACTTATTACTCTTTCCTGAATTCCCTTTGTTCCAAGTATCTGCACAGTTTGATGTTATGGCCCAGACTTATTGTACTGGAGTTCATACAGCCCCATTTTTTTGTGTGTTCTATTAAAATAGCACTAGTACATCCTAAAAACAGGCTGAGATATCAGAAACCCTTACTACAGACTTATTGCCACTGTTCTGTCTTAAGGATGGGCAGTAATTTAGAGAAGAATATGACCATGTCAAAATTAGGCTACCCTTTCACTGAAATAAAGAGTGGGCAAATTACTGAGATTCTATCATCCTGAAAGTATTGACAGCTTTTTAGGAAATGTCTTGTAACAGAGCTCTACTTCTACAGCAACATGAAAAAACCTTAGGAGAAAAAATACTGTTTCCATAGACGTGATATTCTCAAATAAGAGGTTGTCCTAAGCTCACTATCAGGTTTGTTAAGAAGTGAACCTAGAAACAGGTCATGCTATATATATCATCAAGGAAGAGGCACTGGTGACCCATTAACTGCCTTTCAGTTGACACATTAATGGAAACACACTGGAAATGTCTCTACAGATGTACCCAGGGAGGTTGTAATGTCTCCCTTCTTGGACATATTCAAAACCTGCCTGGATTTTGAAAAACAAATAAAGAAAGAAAATAGAAAACAAACAAACCAACAAAAAACCCAACAAACCAACATGGTCCTGGGCAGCTGGCTCTAGGTGGCCCTGCTTGAGCAGGAGGGTCTGAAAGATGATCTCCAGAAGTGCCTGCCTACCTCAGCCATGCTATGATTATTTGATTCTGTGATTGCTAAAGCCCTGAAGTGCCTTGCATCCACAATCAAGAGCTTCTGCTGTGGAAGTGTGTGTGAGGTTAGTATAGTATAGTATAGGAGGTTTAGTAGGGTCCTGTCAATAGTCTAAACTTTATGCCTAAAAAGAAGGGTTGAAGAACTCGTTTGAATTGAGTTAATTAGAAAGGCTTTATTTTGAGATAGTAATTAGGATTGAGATCTTAAGGAATATCTCTTGTAGCTCCCTCCCATTTTATAGATGGAAGTGGGAGAGCTTGAAAGCAAAGATGACCCAGCAGAGTTCACTTGCTACAGTACACACTCGGATGGAAAGGAAACCTTCGTGTGGAATGATACAAGCTAGAGAAGTGGCATATTCCTCAGCCAAAACACACCTGACTGCAATAGAGCAAAGAGACTTACAATTTCCTAACACACTGAGCATGAACACAACTGTGATGAGTTAGCAAGTATGGCTTCTACAAGCCTGGGATCACCATTTGTTTTAGGTAGGACCACCTAGTGGTATAGATACACTTTCTAGCAATCTTTCCCCATCTAAACCAGAAGAATATTGTTACCATTGACTCTTTGGCAGACGTCTTTTCCTTTCAGTTCCTAAAATGAACCACCTCAGAAATGTGACGCCTCAGAAACAGAAGACTGAGCTTCTTTATCAACTCTATAGAGATCAGACTTCAGAGAGACACTTTTCTGTAGGGATTTGCCTTCCCTCTTCTCTCTTCTGGAAAAATAACAGCTTTTCTGTTAAGAGTTCTGTGTAGCTCTGTGGATAAACTTATGCCTACTGTGTTGTAGAAGGACAGCAATAGCTGTGTACTATCATCAACAATCCCTCGTGAACCCACAGGGAAGAAGAAAAACTCGGTGAAAGAAAAACAGAGGCAAAAAAGATAACTCTACAGTAGCCTACCGGATTTCTCATTAAGTTGCTTTGGAAACCAAGGCAAAGATTAAAGATGCAGCGCAAGACAAACTATCAGATAATATTAATAAAGTAACAGAAAGAGGGAAGTTTTCCATTCAGGGATTTCTGAAGCATCTGTTCTGAGCCTAGTGAGATTCAATATTTTTATTAATCTCTGGAATTATTGCTTGTATAATTAACAGAAGACACAAAAAATGGTAGGTGACATGGTAAGTGTATGATAACGTAAGTGATGATGCTGGGCAGAAGGTCCATTTGAACAAAAAAGATTGTTTTCAAAGTGACAAGGATTGAAAAAAGAAATTATCTGAGTCCTGGAAAACCTACCTTACAGTAAATGGATAAATCTGTCTTTAAAGGTTAAGAAATGACATCACAACAGTCTAAAACTACCTACATAATATCTTGTAATGGGGTCTTTAATCTGGTAGATAAAGGCATAATAAGGAGGAGCTGAAGCTACATAAATACAAACTGAGAATAATCTGATTTTTAAGAGTAAACTTTTAAACTCAAAACAGACACTGTGATTTGAATCTTAAATCAAGACACATATCTTGATTCATAGTGTAAAACAATAGTAGAATTATTTTAATATTATAAATATTTAGGTGAAGACATTGGATATTTTAAAATATCTGTTAACACTGAAACAGAAGCTATGGTCCCTTCCAACCCCTACCATTCTATGACTATAAACAATAATCACTGCAAAATTTAACTTTTTTATTTGGGTGATACTAAAGGTCTCCATTAATAGTACTATTTGTTCAGACCGGAGTTCTTTTTTATTTTAATTCAGAGTTGAAAAAAAGTATCATCTCCTATGGTAAAGAAACTGCTATTTCAAACACTAGTGGCCACGTGTTAATGAAGACTCTTGTGTTCTCTTACGATTCAGCACTATTGATCACTTACACGAATATGTACAGTAGTGCTCCAGCAGTTCCAGATTTTCTTTCTCTCTCAGAAGTTACACTAGATCAATAACCAAGTAGCTGGGAAAAAAATTAAACTAGTTTTGCTCAATATATTTGTATCCAAAGGTGAAAACTTCTGTAAAGACCCTCCAGGTCCCCAGGATGCCCCGGGACTGTTTAAGTCTACAGTGCAGTTATGTTCCCTTGGTGCCTTTAAATGCTCTTTCCTCAGGTTGGACTGGAAGCAGATGGGAGGCCACCCAGTCAGATTCTGACAGCTCAGCTTCCAAACTGCAGTCCTTGCTGATTTAGCCTGCCATCTTGCCTCCTCACTCATAGTCTTCTTCAACACAGGCATTATGAGTAGCCCAAGCTGCAATCTGAGGTGAATCAAATCTTCTGGAAACCAAACTGATTTGATCAAACGTGGATGTTTGGTAAGTCTGAAGTAAACTACCTGTTATATTGGTGGTAGAGTAGAAGAAAATATAGACTACAAAAAAAAATAAATCTTAGTTCCACTGCTGTCTTTTAAAGAGTCGCTAAATGTAAAAGAATGTTTTCATTTCCTGAATGTTAGGGTGAAATCTAAGAAAGTCCAAATCTTAAAAGCAACCTCCTTGGAGTGCTGAGACTAGCGAATAGATCTGACTGCTTATTTAGAAGTACTACAAGCATTGTATTGGAACAACTGATATAAAAACATGCTATCCCACGCTCCCACTTTTCCCGCTATTTGCCAATTCGTAATTACAGTATGTAAATACACAGCAGAATGGGTCTTTGGTTAATCAAATTGATTTAATTGCGGAATCCCCACAGATGAATGTGAACAGAGTCTTCTCTTTTCTCATTTTTTGTTGGCAAAACATAGCCACACAAATGATAAAAATTCCACCAGAAATGGGAATGGGATTTTAATAACTCTTACTGGAACACTGATAGAACACCTGTAGTCAGATTCAAAGGACTTTAACAAGGTAATTCCTCATCATTTTAAAGCTGTAAATTATGGCATACCCTGGAATCCTGGATTAATTAGGACTTTGTAGATTATCAATGTGTGCATGTCTATTTTTTTTGTGGAAATCTGGCATTGTTTTTCATATTCTGAATGATGTTATTAAAAAGGCAGATATGCTAACACAAAAAATCTTGCAAAGGGTTCACCAGATTTGCTCATTAGCTCACAGACTGAATATAAAGCTCTTGCAATAGTTAACGTTATTGTTAATATCACATTTAGCACTAGTCATTGGAACCACAACATTATCCTGATTGCTTTTGGCAGGTAACTGAATCATATAATCTAAAGAAAGCAAGCCTGAAGATGTCCTTGACAAAACAGTGGGTCATTAAAATTTGATGACTTCATGAGCTCGTAAAACTACATGTAACTTTCAGAGTTCTGGACATGCATTGGATACAGGAGCTTGTCAGTTCCTCAGGTCAGGTCAAGACCTTGCCCAGGTCCAACTTCTATATCAAGGTAGGACACGTTCCTGTGCAAAGCCCTGGTGAATCCTGCTTTCCGTGTGAAGATGTGAGTGTGCACTCTCACAGGAGTGTTAGCCTGAAGGCTCTGAGTATCAGAATTCCAGAGCATGCCCTGCCATTTGTTAGACACACTTTGTCAACAGAGTCCCAGGTGTACATGAAAATTTCATTGTCCCAAAGGTACACAATACTCAAAGGTATTGAGGCTTAAATCCCCAGAGTCAAGCAAGAAGGCTGTTTCCAGTCCTTCCATGTAATGGATGAATGTTGTGACTATTGTACAATATACAGAGAGGACAACTAATAGTAGAAGCAGAAGTAGTAGTAGTAGTGGTAGTAGTAGCACATATTTTTCTTCAACTGTTCTTTGAATAAAGACAGCTGTCACTGAATACTGGGTCACACTCCAGAGACATTATGGAATGCCTGTGAGAGCATGCTGAAGGAATACCTTATATCCATCAGGTTAGGCTTTTCTGCACTGTTAATTTACTAAGCTGCTTCTAAGAACCTTAAAAAAAAAAAAAAAAAAAAAAAATCCCACAATTACCTAGGAAACATTAAGGCTAAGAAGTCTGATCCTATATAGACCATAAAGATCCGGTTCAGTTCCACATTCAGAGACCTGCATTTAGGTGTCTAAATGTAGCTGTCTGTATGTGAGGTAGAAGACTGAATTCCCACTGTATGCATTCAACATGGTCAGGTGAGTCTAGAGAGTTCTTTGGTTTACCAGAGGAGATGTCTCCTTTACGCTAATTGAACTGAGTTCTGATGACTAACAGCTTAATTTATTTGTCTAGACATAGGCATTTGAGATGCCCTGACAGCCTCTGTGGTCAATTGCTCTTAGTCCAGACCACAAGTCCTACATGATAGCTGCTGAGCCCACACAGATATCTTAGGTACTCTAGGATACCTAAACATTAGATGCCTATGGTTGAACATCTGAGCGGAAGCATGGGCTTCTACTGTAAAAGGGGCTTAGACATTAGCATACCCATAGACACCTGCATTTAGATAAATTAACCAAGATTTCTCAGGCTGAAGGTGAATCCTACCTGCGAACCTCAGGGGTTAGTTACCAGCTGAGACAATGTTGTCAGAATCAGTTTTCAGGTTGGGCACCCATTAAGTCCTATTCTGAGGCACCTGTTGCTCTTATTCAGCTCTGCCCATAAATGCTTGGAGCAAGCTCCACCAGTTCTAGACTACCTGAGCCTAGAAAGAGATTTACAAATGTCTTTTCTATCTCACAGATAATGCCACTGCTAACTTGTGATCTCAGCAGTTCATGAGAATACCGATTTAAATGTTTACAATAAGTTTCTTTAAGACTCAGGATAAAACTGCTGCCAGATTTCAATTCTAAACAAAATAAAATTCTTTACATTGTCTTTCTATTTGCTTTGTGTGATAACTACCTTTACAATGTATTACTGAACTCAATTAGAAATTCTTACTTGTGCTGCAGTATTTTGCTGAGACTACGTTACATAAAATCAGCTTGTGACCATGTGATGACTATTAAAACTTATAAACCCCTTAACAATTATCATAAGGAAATCAGCACACTATAGCAACATTATAGGGTACATTGTGAACCAAAGTACTTCTAGCTCATCAGAGCTTCGCCTGTTCGCGCTGGAGCACAGACCTGGTTTTAAGCAAACAGATGGAAATACAAACCTCTGATATTCCTATTCCACTTTGTGCAACACACATGTTTAGCAAGGAGGAATTACATTGACCTTGAAAGACTATTGCACTGTACCTGGCACTCAAATTTCTTCCTTTCACAACTGCCTTTTCTATCTTTTTCTATCACTGATTCTCATAAAAGCACGTTTCTCGTGTTTTAGGGTTTGGGTTTGGTTTTTTTTTTTTGACTAATCAAATAACTGTCACACACAGTTAAGTCAGTTTTATTCCAGGTAAATTAGCAAATTTTTAGAAGGTTTTCATACCTTTCTTCCCTTTCACCTGACTAGTAGCACTGTATGCTATTATTTGCTGTCAGCCTGGATGCTAATTCTTTTCTTAAGTGTTTTCTGCCCTTACTGTTGGTGTTTCTTCTGGCAAGAGCCAGAGCTGGCCCCTCATAATTGTTCTCCTCCTTCAGATTTTGCTATCAAACTGAGAACACCGTAGCCAGGCTGCAGTAATTATTTCACAGTGGGATCTTCCAGTGCTGTTCAGAGATGCTGAGAGACACTTACTTTAGAAAACACCAGACATGCCTGGAACATTTGACTTACACATGCTTTACTTTTCCAGCAGTCAGAAGCTTTCCTAACACTCCAATCTTTCTGCAATTCTGGTTTTCCTACTAATCTCTGATATTTTGGGTTTTATGCCTTATTCCCTCCATATGTATCTTCACAGCTTGCCTGCTTTGTGTATTGCAGCAGACAGCAGACTAGGATCCTTCTTTGTTTAGGTATCTACTTGTAGACATCTACATATGAGCTATTCACACTAGGCTCTTCTTAGAGAAAACAGATGTCCATTTTAACTTATGCTTCACGTAGTCTTCAAAGAAGGCCAGGGGAATTGCACCTTAAAACTACATGTTAATCTCCACTGGCTAAAAAAGAGGTATTTTTTTACTTACATATATATATATTTACACTTCAGATGTCTACATCTATACATGAATATGACCATAAAATGAACATAAACTATATAGGATGAATCCTATGGCCTTTAATACTAAATTTTGCATGCAAGCCAATCTTGTAACAAAACTTACAAATAAGAGCACCGAGTGTGCAATCCTTTATACTGCTTTGCTTTTTCCATCCTGCCACAGAACACCTATAACTTAACTGTTATTTAGTTTTTCTGGCTTTGAGCTTTCATTGTCCACTGAACACTGCAACACTGAACGTATTGTACTTAACCTAGCAGCAGTTCAGTGAAGTAATCCAATAGCATATTCTAGGTGCCTACGGAAAGAGAAACATCCTGGCCATAAAAAATAATGCCCTTGAAAAGCTATTTGGAGAAACACTTAGTTCTCTTTAGTCTTTCAGAATGAAGATGTGTTGTATGAGGTATTTTATACATGCAAATGCTTCATTTTCTTTCTTAAATTCTTTATAGTACGATCTGTTTTCAAATTAGTTTTGTAGTTGTTTCATACAGGGGATGTAAAATCCGGGGTACATTTCACTGTTCTGTGGCTTGCCATATATTTTTCTTTAACAAATCATCACTGAAGATGTGAACAAGTTTAATTTCACAATATAAATATTTCCCTTTTCAATTTGCGTGTTTGCATGTGTGTGCCAAAACCAGATTTTTCTAAAAAGCAATTACCTAAGAAACCACAAATTTGGCACAGCATGAAGCTGTGCCAAATAATACTCCTATGGAAAAACTGCACATGATATAGACCATTTATATTTATGAATCCTGAGCTTGAAGAAATACCTATGTTTTTATTTAACTTCTGAAGCCTTTTTCAATGATTTCTGACCTTTTGGAAACATAATGATGTATAGATCATAAATGTCCCTCCTGCTGTTTGTCTGCCTAGAACAGACCTTTGGATAAATAAATAATCTTAAACATAACTAAAATATTGGTATGTTCCAAACTTCAGTAGAACTTTGAAAACATGAATACTGGATAGAGTATCAGTTACATGGAGAATAATAATTACTGGGTTTAAAACTGTGTTCTCTATTTAGTCCCCTTTCTCATTCATGACCATGGCATAGTAACTTGAAAGCAGAAAATTTAGCGGAGCCCACGGCCATCCACCTTTTGAACTCATCTCTACCAACTCTCAGGCCACATTACAGTCAGCAATAAAAACGGAGACAAGTGTTTGTCGGACACGTTCCAGAGGAATAGTTGGAAGGGATGCACTGCAGCAACGTGAATATCAGCTGTGCCTAATCTTCATCTCAGGTGAATTAGAGGTGCCTCTGCATAGTGCTTATCTGCTACAGTGGCAGGAAGCCATGGGGTTTTTCAACTGCTTTTCCCTGCTCGTTGGGCTAATTGGACCCCAAATAGCACCCCAAATGGGGGGGATTGTGTTGGTGCCCACTAATCTAGCAGGGAATCAAAGACTTCAGATTCAAAAATGGAGTCTTACTTGGGTGATTCATCTTATTGTTAGACAAAAGGTTAAGATGACATATAAAAAAAAAAAGACTTAGCTTGTTTTTATTGAATTTCTTTCGTTGTCACTGAACAAAGTTGATCTGATATTAACTGGATTTGCATCTCAGTTACTTGATAAAACAAAAATTCTTTGGCATTAATGGCTTTTCAACATGCTAGAAAAAATGAATTAGAAAACACAAATCTAGTTTCTGGAAGGGTCAATGTTGAAAAAAAAAAAAAAAATCTCTAATCCTGCTTGCCTGTTTTATGTCCTGGAAACCATTCAAGTTTAGACTGTACTAGGATATACACCTCTGTCGCAAGAGGAATTAGGAAGACTTTGCCAGGATCTGTACAGCTGCAGCTCCCATTCATCTGTTCTCTGAAGCAAACTCCTCCAGAGCTAACTCAGTGTTTGTACACTACCCTGACATAGTATCTCTACTACTTCCTTAAGAACAATAAAGACATATTCTGGAAGGAATAGAGTTGACATGCCATAACTGTGTTCCAGTTACCATGTCCTTTCAGCCAGTACAATGGAACAGCTAAATAAAGACAGAGGTTCAACCACTTCCCAGTATTGCGCATCCCGAGTTCCTCAGGAGTAGAACTTGGGGTCCAGCCTATCCTGTTATCTGAATCTCAGTTTGGCCAGACCTAGGCAGGCCAGACACCGTAAGCTCACTGTCAGAAATGGGACTTATGTCACAGAGCTTTCTGGAAAAAGATCTCACATCTGTACCCCCCAAATTCCGGGCAATGCTGGTGTCCAAATAAAACCTCAGAAAAAGAAATTATTTCACCAGCTGGCCAGTAAAAACCCCTTGAAGTTCTAAGGGAATATATCAGTAAGATTTCACATTTACATTCTCTCAGTTTTATTTCTTCAGCCTTGCTCCTCTCAATTTGTTATGTTTGGCCTCACTGCTGGATCTGCTCTACTTCAGTTCCTTTGGACTCCAGGAGATCTATAACTATTATTTAAGAACTAGAGTTTTGTCAAAGCACTATAGCCCAATTAATCTTGTTTCTTGTACTAAATCTAATAAAAAGTGAGGTTTGGAAAACGTATTCGTGTTGTGAACAGTACAAACAAACCACTGATGCAGACTCAAATGTCCATGGACTGGTTAAAACTTTTTAATGACCCAATCTGCAGATAGTCACCACCATTCTGGATGTTGTGATTTCCAGATCTAGTAGCCACAGAACAGGAAAGTTCCAAGAACAACATGACTGCTGGGGACACTGATGATTAGATGATTGTCTCTAATCATCAGACTGGGTGATTATTCTCAGGACTTATACCATGGTTACTAACATGTTGTTTTTATTAAACAGAAGACAGCCAGGAGAAAGTTAATAGCTAGGTTTGGGGTGACTGTTCTTCAAAACATTTTCATTATCAGACAATCAGCTAGCAAGTTGCTTACATTAACTCTACATGTATATTCTGATCTTCCCATGGCTTGTTCAAGCACAGTCCCTCCCAGAGGTCGGGGTATTCCTTGCAAGAGCAACATTTATTAATCAGAGTAAGGCACCACAGGCCAGGCCTCAGGCATATACCTTTGAAATCCTGCCCTGGCAAACAGTGTCCGATATATTGTGCATGTATTTTACTGAATGGAATTTACATGTACATCAGGGTCTGGCTCCTCCTGAAATAAATATAATGAACCAATTAACTTCAGCGGTGCTTTGTCCAAATAAAAAGTGCAGGACTGGGAGACTGTTCAACAGAAACGAATAGCCTTACCTCTCCGCTACCAGCCAGAAATCTGCTTACCAGAAATGCATTACTGTTAGAGGTAAGGAAGGAGTCTTGGCAAGCATAAATACCCTTCAACAGGGAAGTCCTTTAGCCTCTTCGAAGAGAAATTTCAGCACTGACAAAACCAAGACCACAAAAGCATCCACAAAGTTTCTTGAAATTAATCCTTCCTGATTTAAAGAGGAAGACGGCAAAATTTTTATTGAATCGTCCTCCTGCTCTCAAATTATAATGCGCTCTGCTAGATTGCAGGTCAGTCACACCAATCTGGAGGATATTATTTTTTTTCCTTTTTCCCCCCACTTATTCTTTTCGTTCCGACAGCACTATTGATGAAGACCTCAGGAAAAAATACCAGCGCCCAAGACACTTTGATGGCCTTTCCACTGTGTAATTATACTTACTCTTGATAACACTAAAGACATGCCTTATTGGTAGTGGCACAGGCTGCTTTCCTTTTCACAGAGAGATGGATTGTTTCTGCAGGCCTTGATGGCCTTCAAATTATCTGAGCACAGAAAAGAGAGCAGAGTGAATTTTATTTTAACTCATTTTATTTCTAAATTTATTTCCCAGTAGCTAGAAGGTGATGACTGCCCCAGCAGTCAAGTCAATTGTTATCTGTGGGACTTGATTATGTTTAGACCCAGTCTCTCATTTTGAGCAAGACACAGTTAATGAGGAGAGAAATGAAAAGTGCATCGAGTCACAGTGTGTTTGTGGTAATTTGTGACACATTCACTCTACTCAGTTCTTTGTTTATTCCTTCCCCCCTCCATGCAGGTCCTGTAGAAAAGGAACAGATAAGCGAATTCAGTGGTAGACAGTTAAGGGTGTTGAAAGTAATGAATCTATATCTCTCTATCTCTTTCCCCATTGTTGGCAGTAATTGGAGCAGTGTTCATCTATACAGTAAAATGCCAGTGAAGCCCATCTTAACGAAACATCTTTTTTTTCCATTATTTTGCAACACATTTTTCATTGACACTGCTAGTTTTTATTTTCACTATGTGCCCCCTTTTTTTTTTTTTTTTGCAAGCTCTTTGCCACTCTTCTAAATAATAGTCCATTAAACAGTTCACAGTGTGAGTTCTGTAGAAATGTAAAAAAGTGATTGGATGATACTAATTAAGGAGAGATTTTGTTTCCACTTACTGCAGATCAATGGTGGGTTACATTAAAGCTGCATTTTTTGTGATGAGTTTAAACACAAAAGAACAGCTGTGCTAAATACATATTTCAAGGCTTACAGGTAGGTCAAATAAATCTTTCTTTCTTTGCCTGTCTATTTTAAAACTATAGTAAACTGTATGTGAAGAATAGCAGTAAAATCAAAAGGCAAATATATCACTGCAGATACTTTTTTTTTCACTTGTGGCAGCAGAAACTGTTAAATCAGGAATGCCAGTTGTAATGTGTTGAGATCCCGTTGGCTTTTAATTTACTCTATAGCCTACTATGCATTAATTTTAATGAGACTTTTTTTCTTCTCTTTTCTACAGTTGCCACTCTAAGGTATCCCCGCTATGATTTATGGTAGTACTAGATACAGGAAATAATGTCTTAGTGAGAAACCTCTTCCTGTATTTGAACCCACATATCTTCCTTTAATCCTAAATTATTCTGAGCGCAAAATTTAGCCGAAAACTCCATACAGAGATATGTTCATACGCACAGAAGAGTGGCAGCTCATTCCAGTCAGATCAATTAAAATAAAAATTCACTATTCATTGGCATTCCTTGATCAGCACAAACAACATTCAGAGGAAAATCACCTGGTTGCCTCTGAGTAACATAATGAAACCTGAACGTATATGACAAGGAAGTAAAAGAGAAAATGCTTTTCAGGCACTTGCTTGAAATATTAAAAGCACAAAACTATTTTAAAATCCATTCATTCTCACTATTTTAGAAACGTATTTTATTTAATATAGGGTCCTATATAACAGAGCTATAGGGACCTGCTCTATGCAGATCATTTTAATATCAAAAGCAGACAAGAATTGCTGTTCACACTCTGCTTGCGTTACAACGGTCTAGATCCCAATTCTAAACCACTATTAGCAGAGTAGAATAACATGAGATTGGCTTTGCATATCATGGGCTAAGGAGGCTGCCTGATATCTTTAATTTTGTAGAAACCAAGGTCACACATAGATTTAGTATTATCCAAGCAAAGTTTGCATGAGAATAGATAAAAAGGTTTCCTTTGCATTCATCTTTACCATTTTAAATTTAAAGTATGAATTAAATACTACATGTTTTCTATCAAATCAGCTTGAAGCAAGAGCTGATTTATAATTTAGAAGATCTTTGCTCCATGTTGAAATCTGGGTGGTCTCGAACCGTTGAAAGGAATTTGGTGTGCTGAAAATACACCCACTGAACTCTGGATTTAGTTACTTTTCAAAGAAGTGTATCTGTGGTAACTTCAAGAAATTCTTATTTCCGTGCATTGTTTTTGACACCAGTGCCACTGTCAGGTCTCCTGCACAAAGACATGAACATCCATGGCTAGTGTGAACAGACTACTGGAAGTCTGATGACTATTTGCATATAAACGTATGGAAAATAGCACCTGAGCTGCATCTCTTACTCCACAGAGGGTCAGCTAGCTGGCTTTTCTACCCGTCACGTAAAGCTAATGCTTTCCCTTAACATCATTATCGAAATGCCTCTCTTCTTTACACACCTTGGAATACCATGCCATATTGCTGCATATGTTTTGGTCCAGAAAGATGCTCTGTTTAGCTTGTGCATCAGTTGGTGGATAGATTCACAGCTTCCCGTGCAAGGAAAGACAGTTCAGTCACAAAGTCCAAAGATGTGTAAGGTGGGTTACAGAATTTAAAAGCTACTGAACCCAGGCAATGTTCAGCAAAGGCATCTTTCCAAGAGTGACATCCACTCTCGAACTGAAAACAAAGGCAGTTGGAAAGCATTCTGCTTGTTACGGGACACACTTCCACTGAATAAAATGGTCTTTAAAACCTGCACTACTGTGCACCCCACACTGTTTTTACTGCTGTTATGAACTGGATAGATTAGGGTGAGTAGTACCATTTTTAGTTTAGTTTTGCTCAGTGTCTCCGTAGTTGTAGAACCCACACATGCAGAAACCCTTTATTCAAGCATGGGTTATCACTGGTATTCTCACAGCAATTTATACAAGGAAACTTTTCCTGGTATAATTCATTAAAAATTAATCAACCCATTTCTGTGCAAATCTCTGTGACATGTGTTCTTTGATGCAGTGAGTGCTGAATAGTCTTTTCTTTATTATGAAATGACACAAGTGGAACTTTCTAATTGGCTGTCAGTGATGTCATACCCAAGTAAATGCACATGTCGGCTTTTTTCCCTTATTATGAACATACTCCATGACAGACTGTGAGTTTCTGGAGAGCTCCTGCCCCTCTTTGGTAGTTAACATCACTTTGCTGGAAGGATTACAGTTATGCTTCTGTAATAGGACAGAAATTTGCCAGGGTGTTTTCCTGTCTTTGTTTGAATGTGGGGGATATTTTTCCTTCTTTTACTATTTTTCCCTTACTGCCGAGTTTCTATCTTTTCCCACAGGGGCAATGTGGAATTTACTGAGTGAAATTAGCAACAACTTTCTCAGGCATCCTTTCAGGGGTCTCTTTTTGGGTGGTTTCATGGTTTGTGTCAAAAACAACAAGAAGTGTGGTCACATTCATACCTAAGTCATATTTAACAGACTTAATATAAATGCAGAAGTTCCAGCAGCACAACCACTAAAGGGAGGTAGCCAAGAGACATATGGAAATAGTGAGATTTTGTTCTTGCGGTTTTCAACTTATGTATTTGGTTAACATCTCCTTTTTAATGCAGAAAGTTTGCCACATCTCCAGCCTTGCCAGGAGGGTCCACTTTCACTGCGGGAGGATATGCTCTCCAGAGAACGTGCTTTGGCAGGAACAGTGCTGCTTACATTTGTTTTTCTCCATTACCCGTGTTATGTGCTCACAGAGCTCAGATAGAGGGCAAAAGTTTTGCTTCTAGAAGCCACATTCCAAAATCATGTGGCAAGGTGCCACATCCTGTAGCCATACTCCGTACAGCTCTCTAAACCAAGATTACAAAACCATGACTTCTTTACTACCTCAGCTTCCAACTACTTTTACCCTTACTCTCAAGCAGCTCCCCTCCCATGGATCACCTTCAGTTTACACACAGCCTCAAGATTCCAGTCCCCAGACCTCTGAAGTCACACAGCACAGCCCAGTCCAACCTCAAGCACACCACAACCACTCTACTACTCTCTGATCACTTATGAGCTCTCATCAAATCTTTCTGATCAGTCCCAGCCAGGTTTGCCAGGGAAGGGAGGCGTTGCAAACCTGTGACTGTTACTGGCGAGAGTATGGGTGTAGGCAGCCTCTGGGGTAGTCTACTGAAGGCCATAATCTCAGCTTCAGCTCTACACCTGGACTCCCTCCACCCTATTACATGCCCCTTATGTTGCCTAGGGGTGTGTTTAAGGTATATGGAGTAACATAAGACAAATCTACCTGGAGACTCCAGCTCTTTAGGTGATTTGCTGACAAGATGCTCTCCCCAATGCCTGTGATTACTACTAATCACATACACAAGGACAACGCTGCTGTGGTAATTCTTATCCCCAGGGCCTGGAAGAAAGTTGCAGAATGTAAAGTGCAGTCATCCCAGATGATGGAATTAGCATGGTGCTGGTGCTACTGGAACTGTGGATGCAGGTTAGCAGTCAGATTTTGTCACAGCTTAATCAAATTATTACAAACAGGGAATAAAAACCTCAGCTTGAGAGAGAGGTGCAAGTGACTTATGCTGGTGCCAATTGACCCATCTTCCACTGCCTGAATATTTCTTGTTTTGCTTTGTCTTGTTTTAAGAAAAATATATATATGAGAGGTTTCTTTCTCTTTATACTCCCCTTGTCTTCCCTGTTGTTTTATTTTCTGACAGACAATGGCTTAATCTAAAGAATAAAGACGCCATATGATTATATCATTTTCTAATCCAATTAAAGATCTTTGATATGGCCCCTTATCTTTCCCATTCATGCAGTAATATACAGATCACATAGTTCTTTAAACTTGAAAATATCTTTACTTTTCAGTCCATGCCTTTACCTTTCCTTTTGCATTTCACTAAAACACAAATGTGTAATATTTAATTATTTGATTCCTATCTTATGAAAGGAAGATTAATAGAGGCATTAATGAATACAGTAATGTAATCATTAGTTAACTTTCCCAAGAATAATTTGATTGGGATTTCATTTTAGAGTATAGGGTGAAATCCTAGCTCCAGTAAAATTACATCATTCCCATAAGATTTAGTAGGATCAGAATCTCATTTTCTACTTTCCAAAGACCAGCAAATTTCCAGTATTTGTCTCTGTGGTCATCTGACACCCACGGGACTGCTTTGTTGCCTTAATGTATATTAAACTCGAGTGGAATATTTTCCCAGCTGATCTGCCTGTTAATTAGGAGTTGGAAAGAGGAAAAGTCTTTTCTGCAGCCTAGAACTGGAGCAACGGCCATACCTGCCATTAGGGCTGTTAAATGCTCTGCCATCACTCCTTGAAACCCACCCCTGAGGAGGTGCCGTTTCAGTCAGTGCAGAACTAGCTGTATGAACTACTGAATATTACATGCTGACACCATGAACAAAATGGATATTGGTAACAAAATCGGTATTTAGCACACATCATTTATTTTTTATTTTTTTAAATGTATGCTTACTTATCTACCCTGCCTTCCTACAGAACTATGAGATTGTCCTACAGACCAAATTTAACTCTTAAATCTTATGCAGTACTTATGGAAGCAGCAGGATTTTTTTATAGGATACACAGAAGGCATAAAGATGTTTTGTGATCCTTGGTTTGGTCTTTTATATTTGCATTAGATCATTATTTGTCTCTGGAAACTGCCTTGCCCACCCATCCTTGATGTTAGTAGTATCTGAAATCTAATATAAACATCCCAATTTTTTTTTCTTTTTCCAGCTGCTCTTTGATCATTCTTCCCTAGTTCCATTGGAACAAGGCAGCAGCCTTTTCATGACATAAAGAGCTAAAGCAGTTGCAGTCACGTCCAAGCCTCTGCAGCTGTGGTAGGTTATCAGAAGGGTAGATGGGTTCTTCCCATCCACTTCAGCAAGAAAAGCCAGCCACATGTAAGCAGCAGAGGTGTAGTACTGGCTCTCCCAAAGCTGGTAGCTAAAGTTCTCATTAGTTTAATAAAGAAGATAACAGTCCAGTCTAGTTCCTTTCACCCTTGTCATGATGAGGATGAGGGTTAAGGATCGTGGTATTTATCCCAAAAGACATTTTTTCCTTCTCCCTGTGCAAGCACCCTTCAAGCCAGCCCCCTGCAAGACCACAGAAACCCCACAACTGGACTTTCAGATGTACTGGGAGTCATTAAAATTCATGACGTGAGGACTGGCTTAAGGGACTGAATGGCCAGCAAGACTGTAAGCAAGAGAAGCTAGGAGAAGACAGGAGGTCAGTAGTCATCAGTGACTGGATGATTCTGAACATCTTGCTCTGCCATGGCTGCCTTCCTATCCTTTCTTGGCCTATTTCCTTCCTCAGTCAATCAGTGCTCAGTTAATTTGTACACACAGTGGCAGCTTTCACATGTTTTAGCTAGGGTACAGTTAGACAAAAACTCTGTAGACTTGCATGTGCATGCACAAGTGTAAAGTAATGGAAGTTTAGAACAATATAGAATAAAACCAAGAACAGGAAAGTATTTTGACATGTTGTTACAGGGTGAAACTTTTTATGTGTTGTGGATTTCACTGAATATCCTCCAGCTGTCCTTGTTTCATATGATACCTACTAACTTCTGGTTTGTATCCAACTATTAAGATTGATCTACCAAAAAAAAAAAAAAAAAAAAAAAAAAAAAAAGATTTTTTTTAAGTTTGTAAACCTCTTTTGCAGATGGAGCCCCCTGTTTCAGTTGATCATCAGTTTTACACCAGAACCGCTTGTTTTTTACTTTC
>JANHGN010010570.1:13600-24172 GCA_024605025.1 Megaceryle maxima | reverse complement strand
TTTTTTTTTCATATAATACCTACTAACTTCTGGTTTGTATCCAAATATTAATATTGATAAACAAAAAAAAAAAAAAAAAAAAAAAAAAAAAAAGATTTTAGTTAAGTTTATAAACCTCTGTTGCAGATGGACTCCCCTGTCTCAGGTGATCATGAGTATGACATCAGAACTGCTTGTTTTTTACTTACCATGAACCCCTTCCTTTAGGCCCCATGAGATAACATGGTCATGAGCTCCTCCCATCTCTGTGAGGAAAAGCCTTCTCCAAAGGAAGGATCTGTACGAAAAGCCCCCTTCCTTGAGCATAACTATCAGAGTCTGGGTAGGAGGGAGCTACAGGGTGCCCTGTGTGGGTAGAAGCCAGGAATTGTCTTGTGACAGTCACAGCCAGGTCCAGTCAGCTCTGAAACCAGTGTGAGCAGCCTGTTGGGTGTCAAAACTGCAGCCTTTCAGGGGAACACCTCACACCCAAGTTCTGACATATTTATGAGAAAGCTGTAGCCATGAGGGGCAGGAAAGACATGGGGGAGATGCTCTTGAGAAGATGTGACTGGAGACACAGAGAGGCTGCCCAGGAGACACTGCTGAGGACAAGGCTGAAGAATCACCCTGGAAAGGAGGCACTCCATGATACAGGGGCTACCTTCTAGGGACTGTGGTCATGGTTGATCCATAGCAGGGAAGAGACACCCCTGAGGGACTACAGCTGTGGGCTGCCCACTACAAGGGCAGGAACACCTTAAAGGGATTGTGGTGACCCATATCAGAGTAAGGACAGCCTTCAGAGGGAGGACACCCTTAATGGATTGCAGTTGTGGGTGACCCATGTTGAGGCAGGGAAAATCAGTAAGTGAAGAGCAGCAGACAAAACCCATTAAGAACACAACCCAAAATCTGTGCCACACCTTTCCTCACTGAAGGAACTGGGATGTTCTGAGTGTAACCCACAGCAAAAATACAGGAAACTGAGGTCAGGAAGGAAGGGAGGAGAGATTTGGCTTAATGTGAGCCTGGAGAAAGGAGGAATCCATTTACTTTTTTTTTTTTTATATGTGTTTACCTAAGTGTTTGCTCATTTGTTGATGAGTTCTTTTGAAAATATAACAAAAACCAAAAGCCAAACAAACAAAAAAATCAAGCAAACAAACAAAACAACAACCAAACAAACAAAATAACAAATAATTGATTAGAAGTTGGCACAAAGTGGCAATAAATTAAATAAAGTAAAAATTTCCCTGAGACCAGATTGCTTACCTGCTACAGGCACTGTGATGCTTGTCATGAAAGACATGAATCAGTTTTAAGACCTTTTTTGTCTGTTTCCTTGGCTAATTTTCATTCCATGTTTCAGCTTATGCTTCAGCAAAAAAAATTTATTTTTTTTTTATGGAATAAACTGTGTTTGAGCCTCTCTACTTCAAGTTCAGATTAGCAACATTATGCCTTTCTCCGAAAGTGGTTTCACACACACATGCAAATGGAACAATATAATTAGTTCAGCTGTTTAAAATCATGAATCCTCTGTTACCAGCAGGTAAGAGAAGACAGTACAGACTGCAATTTTCTCTAGACCAAAAAACCCAGTATTTCTATAACACGGTAAAAGAACCACAGTAAATTGGTTTACCTTGTAGACAAATCTTTTGCTGTTAATGAAAGGATTTCAGTGCACCTTGAAGTATTTGCCGGTTTCCATTAACATAAAATGACTGAAAAATGAATATATTTGTGGAAAAAAAAATATTTCAAATATATAAATCATGATCGGTTTCCTTTAACTGGCAAAACTGGGACCTAGCTTTGAAATTCCTCCATGGTCCACATTCAGGAAGTCATCTCTACTTAGGGTAGTAGAAGTCAAATATCAGTTTATTGTTAAGCACCTGCTTAAGTGCTTTTTTGGGTTATGTTCAAAAATTAAATGTGTTCAAGTGCCTCATGTGTAGATAAGGGTCAGATATAAAATTGGAAGATAAATTTAGATTCCAGTCACCTTCTCTTTAATTAGTGAGTACTCAGATCAGAACTTCTATATGGGACCATCTGGGCAGTGACATTTTTAATACAGTCATTTATTTTCCTGTTTCATCACTGAATCTCTTGAGTTACAGGTCTGTGTTTTTAAATAGCATCAAATCAAAGATGACAAGGTTCTTCATTTACTGTCTCAAGGAACAGAAATTATCATCGAGGAAGTGCTGAATAAAGTGCATTTACTATTTTGAGTATTACTCGCTCACGACATACTGGTTCTCAAAAATACCAGGAAAGTATTTTTCCTGCTCAAAAAAATTCTAACAAATTATTTACTTAAAACATTTTTTTTTCACTGTATTATTTTATTAGCGTGCCTTCGGTGTAATACACATTAACAGTAATACATTATTCTGTATATATTATTCTCTACATTGATGGGTGGTTTTTTAATGATACGAAGTTCTTTTTAAATGTCAGTGCTTCAGTTATCAGAGATGGGTAGAATATAAGAATTTAAACAGAACACCTGCTTCAAAGTACATATGCTGTAATTTATGACCCTTTCAGGATCACAGAACTGTTGCCAAAGTGAACAGAATATGTAAAGTGAACAGAACCTCCATAAAGATTTTAGCTTAAAAAAAAATACTACTGTGACTGAGAATAAAAAAAGGGTTGTGGTGTTATTTATGTTAAGAGTTTGAACAAAGATGCAGATAAAAACAGCAAACATGGGTGTTCTTGGGGGAGGAGACAGTTACAAATAGTTCATTCTTCAACAGAAAGTGTTACTAATAAAAGGAAAATTAGAAAGATGAACTTTTAAACTGATTTCTGCAGAATGAACAAACACAGCCTCTCCCCTCTCGCCGATTACTGGATGGTGAAATGCTCTTGCAAAGTTGAGTTGAATGAGGAAGTGTCACAACAGTATGGATTGACATCTGCCTCTGTCAGGTTTTTACAGCTCACACAAAAGAGGATGAATGCCCATGACCACATAGGGAAACCTACCATTTGACAGAAAAGAGCATTTTCTGACCTGACCAACAGTGCTGGGACTTAAGTGAAGGGTCCCCAGAGTGGATGGTCTAAAACATTGATTCATTAGTCTGTTTAATCTTTGTGGCTGCTAAGGGAGAGATCCTCCTTGATTTACAATCTGACAGACTGTCATCTCAAGAGGTCCCTGATCAGTGTCCCTCCACCAAAGTGATAAAAAACCCCCACCCTTTACTACCCATGTTGCATAGAATTAGCATAAGGTTCAAGTGGAGGCTGGAAATAAAAAATCACAGAGGGCTGACTTCAGTACAGGCAGAAGTAGCTGTCAGGGAGCTACTCATAACTCTCTGCTTTGGGAATATATCTGCCATTTTCCAGGTTCCATGAATGTAGAGCAACCTCGAGGGGCCAAGGGAATAGAGAAACATCGTAGAAGAGCCCAGACCCTCTACATGCTTCCCACTCAGCCCTGTACCACCTGTACAGTGCTACCATTTGTATCTCAATGTAAATTGCTGAAATAGGCCAGATAAATGAAGTATGACCACCCATTGCCACTGCAGATGAAGGCAACCTGGAATGACTAACCAAGACAAAGATGGCTTCTCTGTAGATGCAAAAAGTTGAAGTGGAACTTCTTGTGTTTCCCCTTGCTACCATTACCTCTTGCCCTATCACAGGGCACCGCTGAAAAGAGCCTGGCCCCTTCTACTTGACACCCACCCTTCAGATATCTGTAAACATTGATCAGATCCCCTCTCAGGCTTCTCTTCTGCAGGTTAAATAGCCCCATGTCTCTCAGACTTGCCTCATAAGAGAGATGTTCCAGTCCCTTCATCATCCTCATAGCCTCTGTTGGTCTCTTTCTAGTAGTTCCCTGTCCCTCTTGAACAGGGGAGCCCAGAACCGGACACAATACTCCAGATGTGGTCTCACTAGTGCAGAGTAGAGGGGGAGGAGAACCTCCCTCGACCTGGTGGACGCACTCTTCTTTATGCACCTCAGGAGACCTTTGGCCTTCTTGGCTGCCAGTCCACTTTGCTGTCCCATGGAGAACTTACTATCCACCAGGACTCCAAGGTCCTTCTCCATGGAGCTGCTCTCCAGCAGATCAACCCCTCACCTCTACTGGTGTGTGGTGCTATTCCTCCCCGGGTGTAGGACTCTACTCTCGCCTTTGTTGTAGGCTCCCCTTTGCCCAGCTCTCCAGTCTGTCCAGACCTCGCTGGATTGCCTGTGTATCGGCCACTCCTCCCAGTTTTGTATCATTTCCAAACTTGCTGAGGGTCCACTCTGCCCCTTCATCCAGGTCACTGTTGAATATGTTGACTAAGACTTCATAAACAGAAATTCCACATTCTGGCAAATTAGCCAGGAAAGAATGATATAAACGCTCAGAAAAAGTCAAGTCTCTCACATTTTGCATATCATTTTTGCCACTCTTTGTATAGTCAGAGAATGAGAGATCCTGGTGCTGTAACCATGAAGAAAAAAATTTCAGTCTTATAAAGACAATCTGAACGTCCAGACTAAATTAATATTCTTCATTTCCTGTTAAAATCTAGTGCTTTATTTGCATTTATCTCTCTGACTATATTTCTGACTTGCAGGTCCCGTAGCCTGTATTAACAGTCACTTTGGGTTTAACATCATTAAACGTTCACTGTCAAGTCCCCACAAATCCCACATTCCCCTTGTCTCTCAGGCTTAAAAAACTCATTTAACACTAAGGGCTAATTAATTAACTGGATTTTCCTGTATTTAATGGAGACTACCCTAAACCACAGAACCAAACCCCACTGAAATTTAGTTTGCTGGGGCAACATATAATTATACCAAATCAGATTTAACCACTGTTTTAATTCATATTTATTATTACTATAGTAGTCTGCATTGTTATTATTATTGCTACTACGAAGAATATGAGCATGCTCATATGACATATTGCACAATATATGGTATACAAATATATTGTATCATGAACGTGCTGTGTCAGGAAGAAATCCAGAAACAACTTGAGCGATGGGCTTTTGAACTCATTTTCACTCTAAATGAAAAAGCCAAAATAATCAGGGTGTAAAAGAAAGATTAATGCATTATTTAACAAACTAGTAAACTCACGGAAAAAGGTTCGTGCTCAATTTTTCTGCCACATTCATAAAAAATTTTGCACACCTACAGATGTTTGTTTATATTTTTATTATTATTATTATTATTACTTTGTGTCATCAAACTGATTTTCTTTATTTGCATTGTCCTTATTGGTTTCTATAACATTTACTTTTGGTCCTTGCCCTTTATTTATAGGTGTTTGAAAAATAAACCTACGAGTTCAAAGAGGGAATCGGAGGTGTATGGGTGTTACTTAATATAGGGTGTGTTAGAAGAGAAAGATGACTGTGGTGAATTAACAATGAGGCACAAACTGGACACATACCCCTGTGTGGTTACGAACATCTGGTTCAGGTGCTTCAGTAGGTCACCAAGAGCCAGCATCTTCTCCCCCTAAACTAAACAATGGCTTGTCTACTGATGTAAATAGAAACTAGTTCCACACAGCTAAAGCAAAAAAAATCCTGATCAGAGCAAGCTCACTCTTCTAGAGACTGATACTTTTATGGTTTTACAAAATTAGTGAAATATTACTTGTTCATGTTTTCAATTTTTCCAAGGAGAAAAAAAACCAAACAAACCAAAACATCCTTCCAGCCTTTACTCTGTGAAACTCTATTTCTCTTAGACAATTGAATCATTTCAGTATGGTTCCTAATGCTGTCCCGGTTTGAGTGAGAACAGAACTAATTCTGTTCGGTGATTTTACTTTTCAGCTCGGTTCTTCTCACTCCCTGCACTGTCTGAAGGCAGCAGCCTGTTTTCCCAGGCAGTGTCTGCTGCTGGCAGTGACAACACCCCATGGTTAGAGTCACTACCAAGGGTTGGGGTGCAGACCAAGGCCACTGCTGGATCTTGTGCACCCATTGGGGGGTGCAGGAAAGTGAAAGGCAGCACCTGCAGGGAGGAGGGGACAGGGCAGGTGACACCAAACTGACCAGCGAGGGATCCCAGCCCACAGACGGCATATTCGGTATAAAGCAGAGGGATCTGCAGGGTCTCATCTCTCTTGCCCCACTTTGCCAGCTTTGCTCAGCTTGGCTCGGGTCCTCTTTCAGCTTCTTCCTTGGAGCATCTGAGGAGGACTCTGCCCACTCTGCCTTTGATCCTGATCTGTGTGTTCCTGAACCCGGTACCAGAATCTAACCCCTGAACACAGCTCCCGTCCACTGCGGGGCCCAGCCTGGGACTCTCCCAGTGCCTGCTCCACAGCACCAGTGGTGACAGTGACATAATTACCACTGGGGGGGTTGGGTTCCATACTGGTTTTGTTATATTTTTATATATTCCATTTTTATTATTATTATTTCCATTTTCATTCAAGCTGTTCTAGTTCCTTTTCTAATGGCTGAGTCTCTCTCCCTTATTCCCTTTCTCTGCCCCTTTGGGGAGGGATGGGGGTTAAGAGAGAGCATCTGTTTAAGGGGCTGCCCTCACCCTAAACCATGACAAATGCCCACCTTCTCTAGTTATTCCTATAACATGAAATGCTAAGCCATGTAGAAATATAAATCAGCTTGCTCCATGAGCTGCAGTGCCTTCATATCACTCTGCAGAGGACTATACAGAGATACCAGTGTAGATCTTTGGAGAAATCCACCTGTGTAGTTCATGATGTATGCCTCTGCATTATAATGCTTCAGGTCTGAGACCGACCTTCAGTATCCCTCCACAGCCCAGCCTTCTTCTTTGCTCTCTCAGTGCTGTAGTAAACTAATGCAACTGGAATACAAATTCAATCCCTAACACTCCTGATTGAGAAGTCAACCTTAACAAGGTGGTCTCAAAGACACTCATGGCAACAGCCTGTTCCTGATCAGTAGGTAATTTGACACAATGGTCTACAAGAGCTTTCGGACTGATCTCAGAATTGTGAGGCTGCAGTAATTTTGTTCATTGGAATAGTAGTGCTGATCATTTTCCACCTGTGGTCTACAGTGGAGAAACTGGTAAATACTGCATGAATTTCTGCATGCTACTTTGTGAATGCATTTAGTTTTGGGGCAAGGGGAGAAAAAATAAAATGTCTTTTAGAGTACAACTAAATATTTGAATCCTTTAGGAAAAGGTGAGGTTGGGCCATTCAGACCACTGGCTGGCTGGGAGGTGCATGGACTTAGCCCTGGATATGTGATAAAAACAAATGAGCAGTGGAGTTTCAAACAAGCAGTAAGGTAGCAAATAAGCAAATGCAGACTTAAATTCCTATATAGGGTAACCAAAAACTATGGAAATGTTAATGAACTGCATTCAGCAGAGGTAAAGTCAGCAGGGAGGAAAACACCGGTACCTGGCTGTGACTTAATTGTGTCTTTACAAGGGTTTATCTGCTCTATGTTTAATGAATGCAGATTGGGAGTCCAGGACTCAATTAAAAATACTATAAACAAAATTGAGGAGTATAAAGGCAAGGAGACAGCACGAGCAAGGAGACAACACCCTATGGTGCTGTTACTGGGAAAACATCATATCAAACTGGAATGGGTTGCCCAGAGAAATTGTGGATGCCTCATCCCTGAAAGTGTTTTTTAAGACCAGGCTGGATGAGGCTCTGAGCAACCTGGTCTAGTGGGTCTCGAGTCCCCACCCATTGCAAGGGGGGTGGAGCTAGATGATCTTCAAGGTTCCTTCCAACTCAAGTCATTTGATGATTCTATGATAAAATGACTCCAAGTCTTGGGGAACAATAATGAATGTTCACAGTGAACATCTAAGTGATTCAGGAGTAGAGTTGAGAGTCTGTCACACTAGGAGAAAATGTAGCTGAGGGGAAGGTAAGAAGAGGAGAATCCATATCTCAGCAAAGTCCCTTCCATGAAACAGAAATTTGACATGGCTAGAAATGTATCTTTAGTGTTGAAAAGTATTTACTTCAGAAGTCTAGCACTCCAAAAAATTCCTTCAGAGCTGCGGGTTTGTTTTGTTTTTTTTTTTCTTTTTGTCTCTACTCTGGGTTTATTTAGCAGTAAATTGTAGTATTCCATGTTAAGGCCGTAGCAGACTTAGAGGAGAGGAGAGGAATTATCTGTGCATCAGTAGAATGAAGACCAAAGGACATCAGCTTCCAGTAGGCAATGCGTACACTCTCCCTATGCTTCAAGCAACACACACACACATCGAGTCAAATCATCAGAAACATGAGGTGAGAAGTAATGACTAGTGACAGAAACAGGAATCAATGAATTACATCCCCCTCCTTGAATTCCCCAGTTAGAACTTAGATACTGTCAAATTAAGGGTTGTAAATTCTGGTGACAAAGCAGTTTTGCTGATTCTTTTAGAGCCCCACAATCACCACAAGAGTAGTGTTTCAGGCAGTGTATTAGTCAAGTAGGATGAAGCTACCAACCATCTGCAACTCAATACCCTTGGCAAATGAGTTATTGTCACTTTTGATTCTGACTCTTAGCAGTATCATTGGTTTTATCTCACACAAAAGACATTTGGTGTCTTTAATAAAGCCATTATAATTAGGATAATCAGTTGTTACTTTTGTTTAGAATTAGCTGCAGGAAAACAAAACTTATGGTTGATAGAGATGTCAAAGGTCTTAAAAAGATCAAAATGGAGATGCACAGGCAGAAGGGCCTGAGAACACTGAAGTCCTCACGGGGTTCAGGGTCCTCCAGCTGAACAGGGAGTTCAAAATGCAGCTTTATGAATAAAGGACTGTATTAATCCTCAGGCATTTGTGTCTTTGTGTTTGTCTGGTCTGCTTTGATGGCTGATGGCTCCATCTCCAAGGTACACCTATATCCCTCAGAAGATTTCTCAAAACCAGTTACAACTACACTAAGCTGTAATGTTATTCTGAAGCCGGACATAAGGACAAATTTGCTTCTTATTCTTATTATTTGCCCAAAGGACTGCCTTGTGACCACACTGCCAATGTCCCCAGAGGAAGAAAACCTCCACTTCTCTGAACACTTGTGTATGGACTCAGGAGAACACCTCTCTCACACCCAAACGTACCTCAGTAGGTTCTGTTGTGGAATGTTGTGGTGACCTCACACATACCATTAACGTTCAGTGCTCAAGATGACCCTTGTTAAGCAAGGCCACGCTGTCATCAGCCACAGGGCAGATGAGAACTGCAGGCAAACTGACTTCAGAGAGTTTTCAGGCTGTCAACAAGGACAATATGGATGCTGGGTACCCATGCTGAGATATCCAGTAAGATTAGCAGTAACTGTTTCATTATTATGTTGGGTTTAAAACTCTTCTCACATTTTTCTTAATTAATGTTTGGTTCGCACGTATGGAAAACTCTATAAAAAGAAGCTGTTCATTATTATTTATTTCAGACTGGATTTATTAAAATGCCTGGAGAAACTGTTCAGAGATGTTACCTAGTGTACTGATATATTATCCACAGACCCTTATATTCTTATATTTTACAACCTGCAATTGCATAGAATTGCTTATTGCCAAGTGGTCATTTTCTCACATTTATTATGACAACAGGATAAATGCCAGCATTTGTCAACATCTTGTAAATGATGAGTCTTAATGAGGCAATCTAGTGTTTCACCCCTCTGAGGAATCTCATAATAGGATGAGCAAAATATCAGGTTAAAGGAAGTGGGAGGTAGTCCCAGAGGACAAACCTTTTCTTGTACAATATATTCCTCAAGGTTTTGCTTGGAGTGGGTTCTAGGATTCAGGCCAATTTGGCGTAACCCCCTGTACAACATTTTAATTGTACTTTTATCAAATCCAGCAGAAATGCAGTCTGTGTGTTGAATCTGTCAGAAAGCAGTGCCATGTAAAAAAAAAATAACAGTCTGAGCTTTGAGAACTTTCACCTAATACATGAACTTAAAGTTATTCTTCCTAAGCTGAAGAATATACCTAATGTGCCTGCTCTTGATTTGTCCTGTTTTGTTGTTTTTTGGTTTGGTTTGGGTTTTTTTCTTTGATTTTGTAAAATATATTTCAGTCTTTTGTGTTTGCTAATCTATTTCGGGCGGTGACTCTGGAAACAAGCGCAAAGCACATTTCAGTCGGGCATTTTTGGACTGAGCTCTGTTGCTGGATCCTTTTAATGATAAGCAGAATGGGAAAATAATTCTTGCATTGCCTCTGAGCTTTTTTATGTGTTGCTTGCTTTTAGTATATATGTATACTATCCTGCATGTTGGAATGCTAAGCCTTAAGAAACTTGAGTAAATAAAGTGTGTGAGAGAGCCCTACAAATTTAATACTTAATTAGAACAAGGCAGGTCTTTTAGATACAAGTACTATCACTTCATCACTCTATAAATGATACTATAGATAATCAAGAGATATTGTGTTTTGATAATAAGAAACATATATGATTTAGAATTCAGCCAATTGTCTAGCAGGATTACAGTTCAGTAGAAATTTGTCTCTTTGTGACTGGCAGCTTTTAACTTTTTTTTTTTAATATATAGTTATGTAAAAATAGTTTAATATCTTTTTAATTTTTATATGTTTTAATATTTTTAATACATTTTT
>JANHGN010010570.1:0-13500 GCA_024605025.1 Megaceryle maxima | reverse complement strand
TATATGTTTTAATATTTTTAATACATTTTTGCAATTAATCAAAAATTTGTCTCTTTGTGTCTTGCAGCTTTTTAATTTATTTGTGTCAAACTCAATGAATGGCACAGAATTCACGAATTTGGGCAATTGGAAAATAAGTAAAGATTATATTACAGGAACGTTTTCATTTAAAAAAAAAAAACCCATCCACTGCAAAATGATGACTCAATCAAGTCAACATGTTCCAGTAGAATTTATTGATCTCACTGAAATCTTTCATGCAAGCTTATGGAAACATTTAATTTCATTAAGGTCATGTAACTTTATTTCAATACTTGACACATTATCAAAATGTAAGACTGATAATGAAGTGTTTCTGTAAACTTATTTTCATATTTTGCATAGAACAGAAGTGTGTGTGGGGGTGCTGAAAAATTCGTTCCTTGAAAAACTCATAAATTTAAATTCTTTGTTCTTATTCTGTCTGAAAAGTAATTTTGAAATTTCAAATTTTCTTCTGGGACAGACGTTTCAGGTGTTACAACATAAATGATGTGAGAGCCATGTTAATCCCCCAAGATTTTCCAACCTAGATGATTCTGTGATATCTTAGCTTCACAGCACCCCTCTCACTCTGTGTTGGTTTTTTTTTTTTTCCCAGGACATCTCCTTTCTTCCTCTAGATCCCTCTAGATCTCTCAGGATCAGGCTGTCAGTGTCTTGAGGAAGGTAATGTAGTGACAAGTTCTGATTTGCACGTTTGCTGTTTATCTGCATACCGGAGACATGGTTTAATTGGATTGGATTGGCCATGGCTGTGCCTTCTCCTGCCAACAGAACTGATGTTGTAGTCTTTTCCTACTAATTGTTTGTATAACAACTGTTAATATTAATCAGAACAACTGCAGCTGGCTCTGGTTTCTATCTGTTTTGTTTTAATTGTCATTTAAGTGTTAACTTACAGTCCAAGAGAGGCAAGGAGACCTGCATTACACTTGTGCATCGCTAACAAGCACCTAGACCAGCATACTATTTTGAACGTTATTAACCACTGAATTTTAAGCAGACTAAATTGCCAGTGTTTATATTTGTAGGATACTTCACTGTGGTTGTTTATATAAGTGAGAGGGAAAGACAGAGAGTGCATTGTGCAAGGACAGTGAAGGACAGGGAGAGGTCAGTCCGGCTATGAACCTAAGTGGAATAGAGTTTTCTAATTTAGACAAATCTTGTGAGGAGACCCAGACTTTGGAACTCTCCTTGGCACAGAACAAATTTGTTGACCTGCAAAAATTATCCACTGAAATTACACTAAGAAAGGGCACATAAGCCTGATATGTGGGGCTTTTGCAGAAGAATGGTGAGGAGTGGAAACAGTGCTACTGCTGATGCTACAGAAAGCATTCTTGATGTAGCCAAGGACCTAAAGTGGCCTTCACAGGAAATAAAATAAAACCACTGGTTCCTTCCTTAACTTCATGGCATTCAGCAGTGATTAGATAAGAAAAGGTCTGTTTCTTGAGACAGAGATCTGAATTTCAGATGACAGTAAAAGAGTTCTGATAGAGATGAAAGCATGACACTACAGGATGTACTATATAAAGGCAAGCCATACCCTTTGTTCCAGCTATAGCTCTTTCTCCCCTAAAAAGAAGTGGGAAGAATTTAGTAGTAATTTAGAAAGGAAGATGTAGAAGGTCGTGGCCTTCCAGCTGTCCTCCTCAATCTCTTCATAAGCAAAAAGAAAAAAGACAAAACATTTTTGGAAGGGGACCAGTATTAACTACCAATAACAAGCTACCTAGTCTTTCTAGCACCCACACTTTCTCTTGCTTAGGTATCTCTAAACCTTCTCTAATTTCATAACTGCAGTATATATTCACCCACTAAATAAACATTTATTGTAACAAAGATTTGGAGGGAGGCAATAATATCAGCTGGGATTTTGATCAATTCTATCATAACTGTCACTTCAGTAAAAGAAAATAAAAGATAAATATTCAGTCTTTCTTACAGGATATACAATATTTTCTTCATTTGAACTAAAGCAGGATGGAGAATGAAAAGACAGTCTCCACATTATAGCAGAGTAAAAGCACTTATCTTTATTCTTGTAGAATTTATTTATTTCCAAATATTCCTGAAACCATTTTTTTTTTCTCCTTTTCCCTCTCATTTTATTTCTTCTGTTGCATTAGTACAGGCTGCAAATGAAACAATTCTTAAACGTACTTTTAAGGAAGCTCTCCATTTTATAGAACAAACATCCTCCTCAACTTCCTATATATAAACATTATTGACTGACTAGGGTACAATTACTTGCAAATAACACTAAATTGTGCTGAATTCCAGTTATCTGTACAGTCACAGGATAGTTACATTTCTGACCAATGCATGACATTTTGAATCTGCCTATCTGGAGGCAGATAGTTTAGAGAGAGGACATAAAGGAAGAATCACCTGCCACACACGTATTTCACATGAGGATACTCTGCCTTTTCAAATGGATCTTCATCATCTTGCAGCATTTGAGGCTTTCAGGTTTCCTGCCTGAACACTCTCCGTTAGGACACTTGGACATTTCTGAAGAAAGACAATCTTATTTTAAAGGTTTAAATAATAAATAAATAAATAAATGATAATGAAGCTCTGTAAATGCATTTTTGTTACTGTATAATGGTCAAGTTTTTCTCATGAGCTGAAATGATAGTGCTAAATATCTCTTTACCCTTAAAAACGATGGTATGTACACTAATTATATGACAACACAGCTGTATATGAGTGAAGCGTTTCTTGCTGAACCAACACCAGTTAAACTCTACCACAGCAACCCTTTTCACAGTTCCTGTCCCATGTCCATGTTTCTGTTTCTCACCTCTAACCAGTGTCAGCTACAGTACAGCCCAGGAGTAACCCCTCAGTGCAGCAGCACCATTAAACCATTGCTCAAAAGCCCTTACACCTAACACCACCATCAATACTTAAAGCACATGGCCTCCAATAGCCTTCTCTTCTCAATGGTGAGTGCACTCAGGTTCTCCATATAGATGGTGCTCATTTCTTCACTTCTTGATTGCAAGACTGATCTCTCTAAATGACAGAGGCTACTATTTCCAAGTGGTAGGGGAACACTGTTGAATATATTAGCCAGAGAAGTTCTGTCTTTCCATTTTTAAAAATTCTGAAAGAAAGGCAGAGAAGGACTTTGGCCCAGACACTCACAGATCTACTTTCCACTGGGGCTAAATCAGTTGGCGTGATTTGCTCCTAACAAATAATTTGATCCGTCTCTGTCACCTCCTAGAGAGTCTCAAGTGACAACAAAAGGTGACAGTGTTGAACGATTCCGCTTTCATCTACTGCACGTGATTAAGGAGTTTAGTCTAATAAATTCCACTATATAAAAATAAGTATAAATGATGACAGGAAAGATGCAGCTTAGTCACTGCATAAAGAGATTCATTTGGGTTTTTTCCCCCTTCACATAAATAGAGGTCTTTCTAGGAAGGTGAGTTTGTATATACTTATCTTCAATTAAGCTCAGGAAGCTTGCAGGGAGGCTGTAAAGCTCTGTAAGCTCACTGAGCTCTAAAGACTGGACAGCACTACCCTATGAGCACAGCATTCACAGTCAGCAGAGACAGCGAACCCCTAAACATAACTCCCTTTAAATAGTCAGACCTTGTTAATCCAAGCTTAGTTTAACCGAATGCCTGAGTATCTGAAATGCTTAAGTGGCAACCTGTCTCCAAGTCTGAATGCACCTTTGATTTGTTAATCTGATTGTAAGGATGGGGGTATCCTGTAAGAAAATGAAGTTTGCAAACAGCTTTGGATTAATCAGCCTTACATACTACAAAACAAAGTAGATTCCTGCCACTGTATTTATCATCAGGAAAGGCTGGCACCCTCTCTCCCTGACTGATTTATAGAATTGCACATTTGGCAGAGCAGTGTAATATTCAGATGGCAGAGTTTTCTAATAGGGATGTGCAATGAATGGAAATAAACTGAATGTACCTGAAATTATGCACCTAACTTTTGAGTACACTATGTCCTGGTAGCTTAAAAAAAATAATAAATAAATCATTATTAGTATGTATTCACTTTCTGGACAACCTGGTTCATACATAGCATATTTGTCTCCTTTAAAAGATTCGTTCGTGCTTATTTGGCTTCCCGGCCATGTGTTTATTCTGTTCCAGCTCCAAGGAAACGTTACCCATTAAATCTACTGGATTCTGATATAAGGCTGCCTGTCATTTTGGTTGTATTCAAAGGATTTCTTACGTTTGATATCTACATGCTGTTAATGCTGGGGCATCTGTCCATTTCCAAAAATGAGCTATCACACATCTGGCTGCTAGTAATAATTACTTTATCAATGGCTCCTTCTCTGAGACAATAACCCCATTTGGACTGCAGCAGGATAGGCTTGGTGTGCAGCCTAACTTATCTAATTCTGTAGCTCTGTGTTTCTGTCATATACATGAGACTGTTAGATGGCCCCAGTACCATGTCACCGGAGTTCTTACCAGAATAAAATATATTTCTGAAGATGCATTCTCACACTCTTTGTCTAGAACAAAAAAAATAATCTTTCATAATGTTTAACAGAATTCAAGGACTGGAATTAACAACGGAAGGTTTGCTGGATTTTTCTCTTGCCTTGAATATACTCCACACATATACAGATATTGTGCCTCCTTTTGGTGATATAGTTGGCTGTCACCTGGTTTAAATGCAGTAATATTGCAAAAAAGGCCTTGACACATTGTCAGAGTATTAACTAAGCAGATAAGCCATTCAAGATTTCTTCCTCCAAAACACAACATTTTTCATGTATTTTTCCCCTATCACATTTTTGAGGTTCAAGTATTTCTCATTATGGAAAGTTATTGCATTGGATCCAATGTCTTTGCTACCATGGAGTCATTTGCCTTAGTTAGGATGTTAGTTTAGATGTTAGTTAGTTAGTTTAGATGGATGAAGGACTAGCCACAAGGTTTATCAGATGCATGGTGTTGGGTTATCCTGGTGAACAGACCTGGGTTTTCAGAAGGTGCTAGTAATATAGGGCTTTGTGCTTACCATCACTACTGCCAAATGCAGCACAAACCACATATGAAAATGAAGCAAAAGTGTCCACGTAACCCTGGGAAATCAAGCTTCATCTGGGTGGAAATTAGGGCTTCCTGCTCAACTTTACAATCTGGACACAAAATGTGTGTATCTCAACTACAACCATAGCATTGTTTCTTCCAGGTCAGATCTGGAAGGTTTCACTACTAGTAAATCACTACTGCTTTAATTTCTTTGTTAGTTAGGTTTTTTGTTAGCTCAGAATGCTAAGCTTAGTTCACTTGGAAGCCTGAGGGTATTTATGTTAGGAAAAGTAGCAATGTGCAAAGATCTTGAGGGCATCACTAACTCAGGATGAGAAATTCAGCCACTGTAGAGTGTCACTATGGGGATTAAAGTGAAGTCACACTCAGACTTAACTGTGCCCAGACTAGAAGCTCTGCCTGTCTTTTTTGGATTGGACATATCACATACAAACTCGGACATATAGCTCTGGATTAAGCTGACTCAGGTGGGATCAGATTTAGTGTTTCATGGTTGGTGTGTTTAAGGCCAGCAGTGGTATCTGAGAATCATGGTGAACCAGCACTTATCTTATCCTTCCCGCTCTGGTTGCTGGCATTCAGGAAATTACTCTAACTTATTTAAGTCTTTGTATCTCATTATGTTCATTTTCGAGTCTGAGAAAGAATATTAGGGAAATTAACATTTGTCTATTCTGATAGTATTGCTGTGACAAAAGTAGTAAAGATGTGAAACGAATGGCTGTTGAGATAAGACTGATCTTGTCTTCTTTGAAAACTTAATCCGCTCTCATCCATATTATTCCTCCTCTTCCCATGATCCACACTGCAGTCATTTATGCCTCTGAGAGACACACATGGTGAGACAGACACCTTAAGTGTAGATGTTTACACAGTTTTCTTCAAGGCAGTGACAGTGAAAACAGGCAGCTGTGGCAAATTAAGGCAATGAAGACTAACTGGTCCTCTGCTCCTCCCTGTATGTCATTTGCATAAGGATCTAGTCTCTAGTCTCTCCAAAGAGTTTTGCCCTCTGCTTCACCTGGGAAGAAGCTATTGGTATGATTCTGCCCACTGTTTGCTGTACTACACGTCACGTTGTGCCTGCCATTTCCCTGGCATTACTCATCTGTGCCTGGAAACAAATTCCATTAACAAATTTGCAGACTGATGAAATTCTTACACTGCAAATACTCATCTCTGCATCTTTCTTTCTGCTTTCTCTGTTACCATAAAACTCAAAGAATTGATCTTCAGGGCCTACCCTGCAACCTCATTGATATTAGCAGCTTGATGTCACACCCTACGTATCTGTTAGCACTATTCTGTATCAATGTCAAGCAAAACAGATAACTGACAGTATCTTCCACAACTAGGCAGGAATTCATAGCGTCACAAAAGACAGTATATTACTTTATCATCCAGTTGGAGGAGTGGTTTGGGACAACTTGTCCGTTCTCTCATGGGACATGAAAGATTGGATCTTGGAATTCTTCGCCTGGTACTTTCCGTGCACAGCAGTGGTGAGAGACTATTTGCCTATGGTATCAAGATACTGTGGCTATTGCTGAAGCATAGGAATGTAGCTATTTTTATGCACATGGTTTTTTCCCTCTTATGCTGCTTCACAGCTGCCTCAGGTAACAGTGGGAAAATCAGAAGCAGTTCTGAGGTCACAGAAGACAAAAAAATCAGCATCTTTCCATCAGTACCAGCACTACAGCATGAGCTAGTAGACAAGAACAAAGGAGCTGTAGACTGAGTATAAACTGACAAATGATTCCATTGCATATTACTTTCTTGAGACAAGAACACAAGTTCACCTTAGAAGGAGCCAATTGCACTGGAAATATAGCAGTAAGTACAGAACCATCTCATGAAACAAAAGCATATCCATTAAGACATTAGAGGACTCTGTCCCAGCCACGGAGCTGCAACTTAGCCATCTGAGAAATTCCATATGCTCCTTGTTGCTGTACATCATCCAAAAGAATGCTGCTCTCTGGGCAGCTAGAATTCAGTTGCTATCAAGCAGAGGTGGGAAAGATTCCTCAAGTTCCTTCTCTTCTCATGACTATCAAAGTACCCTATCAAATTCAGAAGTCTGTTAGATGGTCTTCTATACAACAGATTTCTGTTTGTCAAACACAGTTGTAGTTGTTCCTGCAGAAGAGAAGAAAACAAGAAATCACAGAGCACTTGCCTTCTATTTATTCCTCGCATATGGTGCTGTACATGAAGATGTAAGTTTTTATCTCTAAAGACTATTCTTTCTGTGGGTTTTCCATTTTTACCAGCAGATCCCTACCATGTGGGACTTCCATCAAAGAGTTATTCCAAGAAAAGAATCAATGAGACAACTTTACCTTTCAGATTTACAGAAAACTAAACTGTGTGGAAGAGGACAAAGAATGAAAAGGAACAACCAAGGCAATGTACAGGAGCAATAGTGAATATCTTGAAAATCTCATAGGCCACTGTTGGGAGATTGCTGCATGTCAAGAAGGGAAAGGGAAAGAGGGAAAGAGATAAAAAGGGAAAAAGAGGGAAAGGAAAGGGAAAGGGAAAGGGAAAGGGAAAGGGAAAGGGAAAGGGAAAGGGAAAAGGGAAAAGGGAAAAGGGGAAAGGGAAAAGGGAAAAGGGGAAAGGAGCTATCCCATCTATGGTGAGAAAAACTCGTGTATGATAGATCAGCTGGTAGAGGGACAAGTTAAAAATACTAGCAAACTAAAATTCTCAGGATTTACCTGAATATTTTGGACTAAAATTATGAACAGGTAAAAAAAATGTATTTCTACACTGTGAATCAACATCAGCAAATCTTAATAGTCAGGATCTCTGGGGAGGTAGAAAGTTCCTTTATAAACAACTAATGACACCAACTATTTTTACTGTTATATTTACAACACTCTCATAATGATGCCTTTTCCTTTTTTAAAATACCATATTGAAGGGCTGGAAAATGTTGCTTAAAGTTGGGGAGGTATTTATTTATGTATTTATCGAGGACTTTATTTAAATCCCTCCACTTGGTTCATAGTTTTTAAGTAGCTGTTAACAACAGGGAGTAAAGAAAGGGAATGCTGTGTTTGAGGATAACAGCACCATGTGCAACTGCAGCTAAATCAAGTAGAGAAAGCTTCAATATTTTGCAGTAAGACCAAAGACAACAGACCTCCATCTTCTTGTCCTAGGCACCCGTCTCTTTTGTGCAGGAAACCTCTTCTACACTCTCCTGTGTGTGAATAGCTTCTAAGAGCAGTAGATAAATTTTGGAGCAGCACCATAGTTCTGGAGAGATAGTGTCTTATATTCATAGGTGCTGCCTTTTACTCAACTTACAGATCCATACTCTCGGTTCTTCCTGACACATTTTATGTGTCCTTTTACAGCCATATACCAGACATTGACCCAAAGCAGCACCTGAACTGTAACATTCATGGACACATAGACTATGGATGGCATCATTACATCATTTTAACCTGGAGAATTATTCACCTGGTGTAAGTTTGCCAATCCTGTAAGCCACCACATTGCTTCAACATTGTGTTCAGTTTACAGGGCACGGTTTTGGAAGTGGAGGGTCTGCAGGTATGGCCTCTGTTAGAAGGCAACAAAGTCTAGTGAAGCAGACTGTGCCTCTACAGAACATGAAGAACAACATTAGAGCAGATATCCTCTCTGCAGCCTATGAAGAAGGAGTATCTATCCTTCTATCATGCAAGCACCTAAGCTAGGTAAAGATACAATCATTGATCTTAGCACATTCTCACAGGCAGTGGAATGGAGAGACCCAGATACATAGAAGAGCTGTAAGGCTGAACTGATTTTTTCTCAGACATGGGGAAAAATGACAGGGAGTCTAAGAAAAAAAACACCTAGCAACAGTAAACAATACTAGCAGAGGAATGTGACTCATAACTGAGATAAAACCAGTAAGATCTCTGAATCAATCGAAACTTTAACAATGTTTTAAAAGGGGTGAAGTTTAAAACATAAATGGGATATCTGAATTGAAGCATTTATTTTTTTAAGCAGTCATAGTGATGGGAATAACTTGAATAACGTGATCTCTCTTAGGTAGGGAGTGGGCAGAAGGAACTATATTAAACAAACACAAGCAATTATAAACTGGCATCAGTTGTGATCTTCCCTATTCAAGTAGCCTTATATGAAATTTATAAGCAAATTAGATATAAAACTGTCCCTTGCAGGAATCCTCTTCCTTTACAGCAAAAAATCACTAATGTCTCTAGTTCTTCAGAAACTGAAACTCAAATAATTCTCTTCAGCATCTGAGAAGTATTCTCTGGTTTCCACAAATCCTATCCATTGATTCATTATAAGGCTTTTATTTCTTTTAGCATTTCCATACTCTGACATCATTTCTTGCTTTCCATAGCTTCTTCAAGATGTTTCTTTTGTGGTCAGATTAAAAACTCTGAAATCTAGTGATGGATAGAGAAAAGTTACAGATAAGGTAAGTCAATTCAGACTGTGTATATTCCCAGGTTTATGTTGGAAGTCAGCATTCATCTTCAGATCAGACAAAACATACAAGCTGTTTCCCAAAGACACTTTTCTTTGTGGTGGCCTGTGTTTTCAGAATGCAGCAGAGGTTTGGATGGGGAACATCAGTTCTGTCCCGTTCCTACTCCACATTAAGAGTGTTTGCAAACAGGTGTTATTTCACAAGAAAAACATATTAACAAATTAATTTACTTCCCCTCTCCCCAGATGCTACATTTGAACACAAAGAGGAAATCAGATTTTGGAAGCAGGGAAGAAGGAAAAGAAGGATCAGATTGAGGCAAGAGGCAAAAAGGCTTCTAGGCAAATACATCGCTTCAATTTTCTATTGCACCCATTTCAGCAGCCATTCTTTGAGAACCTTCACATTGATTTGTGGGGCTGTGAAAGGCTCAAAAGTAAACGAAACTGAGTGCTTTAGTACAAAAACAGGAGCGGGTCATTTCCTGCTATTTCTGGTCTATCTGCCTGTGCCTGGAGTGTGAGGAATGAGGGAAGGGGGAAGGAGTGTCGTGGTGGAAGTGCCAAGCTGCTGAAGTTCAGAATAAATCTGTCTCCTGGCAACTCTGCACATTTGCTTTCCTTTCCCTCTACCAAGTGTTGTGGTACAGTGGAATACAAAGTCAGCAACTACTTTACATCCTCCTGCTGAAAAAAAAAAAAAAGATAACTGAATGCAAGGCAAAGTAAACACACAAGTGAATCAGAAAATGGAGTCTCTCCTACCCAGACATGTTCCATCCTTCCATGTAGAAAGATGCTGAAAATACTACTCCTGCATAATCAGCTGGGGTTTTTTTTAAACTAGAGACTCGAGGAAGAGGAGCAGCTCCTGCACAACACTATGGCTGGGTTGCCCGGTGTGCTAGTGACAATACCAACTGCTGAGTGCTAAAGACGAGTCCTCTGCATACATCTTGCTCTCTCTGTCTAACTCCCTTTTTCACGCTAGTCACTTCTAAATTTATGTCAGATATCTTAAACTATGACACAAATGCTATAGGATTAACATTCAAAACTTGTTTTCCTATCAGCCTTCCCTTCTCCTAGCCAGTCTGGTTCTGGCCACAGATGGAGTATGTTTCCTTTCATCATCTCTTCTTTCGTCTCAGAAAGAAACGAAACAACCAGGAAGGTGGTTTTAACTAACACAATTGTTATCATAGCTCAGATTAAGGAGGTAATATCCAGCTCAGTGATGGTGGCCTCTGAAGATGAACTCGCTCCCTCTCTCAGAATTGTGGTATTGAGTTCAAATCTGCATATATGATAGACAGGCAAACCCTGCGTTTCATCGGCACTGGCCTCATCTTACAGATGGCCAAGGCCTCAAATGACACAAAAAACCGCACTCCATTTGTCTAAATCACTTTCTGTCCCTGATGATAAAAGGAGAAAATCCATTTTAAGAATGAACCTGCTCATAATATCCATACTTTCCCAGTAAGGATTTTTCAGGCAGGAAGTAGTCCAAGGGAAAAGATTTGAAATATTCTTAAATTTCTTTCATGAGCCAGTCTATCAGCTCCTAATTTCATAGACCTTTTGACACAATCAAATGCAGCTTTCCCTCTTGTCTTACAGGTACCCTGTTCCAAGTTGAAGCTAGAAATAAGCCTGTAATGTGACTCAGGTGACTGATCACACTAGAAAAAGTAAAAACCAGTGACAGAAAATTCATAATGAACCAGTGGCCTGCTACATTTTGCATGATTCATTGTTGACCAGTGAACAAAATCATAAAATGACAGCTTAGAGACAGAGGGGAAAAAAAAAAAAGTGGTGAAGAATATACTTCTATCACATTTCCCCATCTCTATTAACAGAATGGCAAGAAGAAGAGTACCTGCTGCTCTAAAAGTTAAAACAAATGCAGAATTTTCTTTGCTAAAAGGTTTCCTCAGTAACTTGGCAGTGTGTACTTGTTATTCTCCAAACTTTCTTCCTGCTCTGAAATCCTGTGCTACCCTCCTGTGACATTTTCTTGCATGCGCTCCACTGAAGTTCGGGTCTATTGTTTCACAACAAGGGAGCTGATCCTTCAGCAGTTACTTATTTATTGAGGTCACTTGAGGTCACTGATGTGGGGTTTGTGGGGTGCTTTTTTTTTTTTTTTTTCCAGAATATGCTCTGTTGGAATTCCTTTAATTTTGCAATGGGGGAGGTAGATGGTGGAGGAGTTTTTAAATTACATATATATCAAACACAGAGGTCTATACCTGCATTCTATGTATAACTGGCCACTTTCAATGCATGTCACCCTCCTGTCACAATTTTGGTTTGATATTAATGGACTCTCATGGTTTTTCATGAGCAAGATCTTAGTTTTTTATTTCTCACTGAGGGTTTTTTTGTGTGTGTTATGCAGCAAGGAAGGGCTACTCTGCCTTACCTCTCACATTTCCTTCTTGCCTGGGTGACAGGGGATTTGTTGACATTTGCTGCATGCCCTGTTGCTATTATAAATCGGAAGCTACATTTCAAGCTTCAGCACACTCAGAGTTAAGCTGAACTAGAAAAAGGACAATAGAAAATATAAGTGGAAGAAATTTGAAGATGTGAAAAGGGAATAATTTGGAAGAGCTTTTTCGTTTATTTTAAAGCATTTAAGAACAGAGTGAGAAAAATAAAAATTTTTACAAAGTAGGGTTTTTTGGGGGGGTTGGTTGGTTGGGTTTTTTTTTTTCTTTGTTTTCAAAGCTGGATGACTAAGGTTCTAACTTTGTGTTTAGTCATCAGAGTTTGCTTCCACTAAAGCCGCTCTAAAATTTTCCCCTGAAACAATCCCCAGTACAAGAAGTATAGCTTTTGTGATGTGAAATACTTTCCAGAATTTTGAAAGTGTCTTTCCAAACAGTGCTTAACGGCAGGATTTTAATGAATTGAGAAATATAGTTTGTTTTAAATACAAAGAATTTATATTTGAATTTATATTTTATATATGCAGAATTTCATTTTTCATTTTAAAACCTTTCATTTCTGTTTGTGCAATGTACAGTAAATGAATACCAACTATTGAAAAAATAAACCAAGAAAAGTCAGAGTAAAGTAAATTTTACAAAGCAGGCCAAATAAAATATTTCAGTTGAACAGAAATCAAATAGTATTTCTTTTTAAATTTCACTTTATTGGAAATTTCTATACAAAATTTGCCTTCCTGTGCTCAATTCCAAAAAAGGGAAAGGGTGTTTTACATCAGAAAATGTCCCTGACATGGAAAATTGGGGCTTCCTACAACTCCAGTGGCCAGATTTTCTAGTCATTTAAGAACTCCAAGTGTCTTTAAAAGAAGTGTAAGTGCAAATCAGTTTATTTATCTGGACTACTTACAATGATGTCCATCTAGTGAAAAAGAAATACAATGCCAGGAGTCAATTTTGTGAATGTGGCCACAATTCAATATCCTTAAAAAGACAGAACAAACAGAAAACATAAAAATAAGAGAGAATATAGTTATAGAAAATATTTTTCATGTCCTGTTTTAACTTGCTTCACAATGTTTCTTCTTTTTCTCCAGGTTAATTTACTGCATAAGTCAAACCTGCCAATAATTTTGACGTCTTTTCCTTTATTATTAGCTATTAAATTTATTTAAGCTGGATCGTTTTTAAAAGGATGGGTGGGATAAAGTGAAGCTTCTAATTTTGCATCCTGGTCTAATCTCCGATTTGAGAGCGCTACAGGCTGGGGTTTTACATAGTAATAATGTAAAGAGAGATTTGATACACACCCACACCTTTGCGTATCAACCTCAAAAGCGACCTGTATGTTTTTCAGTGGTGGCTGACCATAAGATACACCTTTTGGACCTCAGTAACGTTAATCTCCATCCGACAGAAGCTCCTACATTTTATCGTTTAGTTGGGCTCGGAGGTGTTTTTCGGGC
>JANHGN010010569.1:0-44055 GCA_024605025.1 Megaceryle maxima | reverse complement strand
GCCCTGGCTGTGCCGTGCGTCTGCTTGGCGTTCGTGGGGCGTGGCTTCGGGGACGGGCCACCGCCCTCCACTGTCCCCGCGGGCGCCGGCCAATCGGCGCCGGCTCCTCCCTGGCGGAGGGGGCGGGTCTGGGCGCGCGGAGGGCCTGTCGGCCAATCGGAGCGCGGCGTGGCCGGGGCGGAAGGCGGAGCGGCGCCCGAGCCGGGCGCCCCCGCTGCTGCTGCTGCTGCCGCCGCCGCCGCCACCACCACCACCACCGCCCGCGGCTCCCGCTGCTGCCGCCGCTGCCGTCGCCGCCGCTGCCCACCCTGCCTTACCCTGCCCTGCCAGGCCTGGCCCGGCCCGGCCCGCGGGAGTGCCCCCACGCCCGGTTGCCCCGCAGGGCCGCGGTCCGGTGCCGGACGGTGGCGACGGGCCGGGCGTGGGCGCGCTCACGGTCGCCCCCCGCCCCCGCGCCGTCCTCATGTCGGCGCCGCTGAAGAAGGGCCCCGGGGGGCTGATCGGGCTCATGAAGGACGCCTTCCAGCCGCACCACCACCACCTGGGCCCGCACCAGCCCGGTGCCGTGGACAAGAAGATGGTGGAGAAGTGCTGGAAGCTCATGGACAAGGTGGGCCCGGCGGGAGCGCTGAGCCGCCCCGGGCAGGCGGGGGGGGCTCTGGGGAGGCTCCGGGGGGTCGGACTGGGACGGGAGCAGGCCCGGCGGGTTGAGGTGGGGTTGGGACAGGGGCTTAGGGCTGGGTTGTAGAGGGGCTGTGGGGGCCGGGAGGGCTGGGCTGAAGCCTGGGGATGAGAGGCTGGGGTAGGGCAGGGAGGGCTCTGTGGGTTTGGGAGGGGTCTGGGCTGAAGAGTTCGGGGTGATGGGGTGGTTCTGGGGGCAGCACGGGCCCTAGGGGGGAGGGCCAGCCTGGAGCCGCGGGGTTTTGCAGCGTTGGCTGGGGCAGGCGGAGCGGTAGGGCTGCAGGGAAGGGTGCAGCGCTTTGGGGGGCAGGATGTGGGAGCTGGTGGAGAGGTGTGCGGTGGAGGAGAGGCCAAGAAGCAGGATGGGAGTGGGATGGAAAGACTGGAAGCTGTGGAGGGAGAACAGCAGCTCTGCAAGGGATGAGTTGTCTGCAGGGCTGGGGGTGGAACAGGTTGGAGAAAGAGGGGAAGAGCTGGGGTGGAGGATGCAGACCTGCTCAAGAGGACTTGGGGTTTATACCGTCGTATTCTTGTAGCCGCTGGGGTGGGCACTGGTAGTGCCGGTGGGAGGAGAAGCTGGGTATGGGTAGGGACTGGTAGGGAGGTGCAGGTGCATCCTGGTGGCATGAGCAATAGAATCGAGGACTTGCTTGTCTGCAGGTGAGCCTCGGCCTGTGATAGAGCCTGGTGTGTGGTTACTGGAGGCTGAGGCTAAGCACCTGTCTTGTGGCAGTTCAGACTGTTCTTTTCTGAATGAACTGGGGCATGTTACCAAGCTCAGAAAAAAACTTTTCCTTAAAACTGGGAGCCCCGTTAAAAAAAAAAAAAAAAAAAGGTAAAATTCTGAATAAACCTCCCTGCAGTAAATTCATGTAGTTACACAAAGACAGGGAGGATGGAATCGAATGTTGAACAGAAAACCTGTGTGGTGCGGGAACTGGCAAGTCCCATCTTCCAGTCCCACGACTTGATGGGAGCACTGCATTCTGGGGTCATTAAAACTCTCCCCTCCTCCACCTTTTAAAATGCCAGGAAATGGCTATGGCCGGGGGCAGGACACCAGACCTTTTGGCCCGGTAGTGTGATGGGGTATGGCAGTTGACTCCCTAGCCTGGCTAGGTGTGTAGGTAAATCCACTGTTTCATGAAACCCCGGTGAGCTGCCAGTGAATGCTGGTGGTGTTTATAGATTGAGCCGGTAAGTGAGCACAGGCATCCAGAGGTGGGCATAAAATAAAAATCTGATAGGTGTTTTTGTTGTTTTTTTTGTTTTGTTTTGTTTTTTTTTTCTGGGATTTTGACTGATCCTGGGTTGTTATTACTCCTCAGTCCTGAGAGTCGAGGCTCGGCTTGACATGCTGGAGTTTGTTGTACAGTGTGTTTGCTAATGTGGGGTTAAGGGCCCTAAAAGTCATACCGAGTAAAAGCACCGCCAAAGTTGCCTGCAGTCCTTGGGGAGCGTCACCTCGCCACCTTCCCTCCCCTCTGGGAAGAGAGCAGGCAGGGCTGATGGGCATACCTCATCCAGTTCCCTGCAGGCTTATGCAGTTCAATTTTTCTTTCTCTTTCCCCGCATTGTTTATGCGTGCACAGTGTCTGGATCTCCTGCAGTCAGTGCTAAAGCAGGCGGAGTAGATGACTTTTTTAAAAGACATATTAAATTATGTTCATGCCAAGAAATCACTTTGTGTTGGCTGGCTCTACAAAAGACGTGGTTTATAGTCGTGCCTTACTGTGCCTCTCTGATGAGCTTTGGTCACCTTCTACAATAGAGATTGGCATAAAGAGAGAAGTCTTTTGAGAGGTGCCAATGGCTTTCTTAACAAGTGTTGAGGGCAAGCATAAGCTCTGATGTGTTCCCTACAGCTACCTGACAGGAGGTGGGTGCAGTCTCTTCTCTCAGGTAAATAAGGACAGGACTAGAGGAGATGGCCTGAAGCTGCACTAGGAGAAGTTTAGACTGGATATCAGGAAGAATTTCTATATTGAAAGAGTCGTCAGGCACTTGAATGGGCTGACCATGGAGGTGATGGAGTCACCACCCCTGGAGGTGTTGAAGAAACGTGTGGATGAGGCAGTTCAGGATGTGCTCTAGTGGGATGTTGAGGTGGTGTTTATGTTTTGTTTTGGTGGGGGTTTTCTTGTGTGTATTTTTTTTGGTGGGGTGGGGGGTACTGAGGGTTGGCAACAGTGATCTTAGAGGTCTTTTCCAGCTTTGATGATTCTGTCACAGGTAGTTTGAGCATGGAAATGTGATCCTCTTAGAAGTAAGTTTAACTTACAGATACACCTTGTATTGAATGCACCTCTTCAGTCTGATGCATGGGATATAGGTGTGAATGTCAGCCTGTGTTTGGCCTCATAACCTGGTTGTTGAAAGGTTGGCCTGAAAGAAACCTTTGATTTCCCTGGCATGTTGAATTCAGACACAGCTGAATTAAAAATCTTTTTAGTAGTGTAACAAATTGCCAGGGAAACACAGTGCTTATGAAACTAGTGGTGAGAAGGGCTAAATGAATGTAAGGTATTGAAAATGGGTTAGTTTTCTGGGCCAAGTAAATGAAATTATAGCTGCAAATAAAAAAAAGAAAACCAAAACTTGCATGCATGTTTAATAGACGATGAGTTTGCCTTTCAGAAATGTGTGCTGTTATCTGTGTGCGTACAGTACGTTCATGACCCGATTCGTTAGCCTGCAATAATTAACTGGTGTTGTCAAAGCATTCATCCATCTCTGCGTTTGGATGTGACTGGTGAATTGCTCCTGCAAGTTGATTCTTGCCCAGATATTTTCTCCACAATGTTCTCCATAAGCTGCCTGACATATTCCCATCTTTTGGATTCTTTTGCTGGGAGCTGTAATTTTTGTCAGTGCTAACTGTTCCTTCTACAGCTCCATCTGGTCACACGTAGGATGGACATAAAGTAGCCCTTTTGGTCACTGTGCAGCAGGAAGTTCACCTTCAGCTGAATTAGGCGTCCTCTACACTTTTAGCTACAGAATAGAGGTTAAACATGTCATCGGAAGCTGAACGTGTTGTCAGATGTCTTGAGCCTGCAAGCTTGCAGTGACCATTAGCTCAGTGAGCAAGAGAGCAACTTCCTTACAGTGTCTTGACCCTAGTAAAATGTATAGATTGGTTCAAGGAACTGCTGTTAATTTGTTTTTTATCACGCTTGCTCATCTTGTCACTGTCTTTAGCAAATAAAGCAGCACTTAGTATAAGAAAACGTGATGTATTGGCTGGTGAAAACAGTTTGTATTTTTTACACAGAAGGATGAGATTATGAATCAGCTCTTACAAGTGAGATCTGGGCAGCAGATAATGAAGACCTCTTGAGTTCGTTGCCGTGGGTGGTGTTTGAAGAACAGGTGGTGTAGTCATGAACCACTCAGGATGAGGTATCAGGGATGTAGCAGAAGAATCATGGAGTACATGTAGTAGTAATACAGGGAGGAGGAAGATGAGATTTGAGATAAAGCTTCTCTAAACAGCTTATTGATGCCATTCAGTTTCTAAAACTGATACAGAGAAGTGCCACTGTAGGTCACCTTCACTGTAGGTAGAAGAGAGCCCAAATACAAACTCAGCAGAAGAGAAGTTGAAGTAGGCTTTCTTTGGCTGTTGGCTTAAGATGAAATGAGATGTGATTTCAGTGAAGTTAGTCATTTAGCTCTTGAAGGAAAGTGCTGTGGCTTTTCAGAACTGCACTGGAGGGGGCTAAGCTGGAAAGCAAAGACTGTTACCTGGCACAGTAGCCCCCAGGGTTCTTGTCAGGCCTGGAACTCCGTGACACTGTCCCCTGTCTGAGGCCAGTGGGTGGGTGCTGTACCTAATCCAGCTGCGTAACCTGACTGCAGTATTTTAAGAAGGTGCTGTGTTTCTCAGTTTACGTGGTGCCTGTGACAGCGCTCTGCATATAGTGCTGCTGCTTTCCCACACCAGTTCCCCAGTTCCTTTATTTGTGCAAGTCCAATGAAGCAGTGATGAAGAGAAATATTTTAAATCCAGAGACCAGTCAAGGCAAGCTGCAGAATCTCTAAGGGAAGGACTCACTTCCAGGTCTAGAATATCTATCTTGAGATTTTATTTTTTTTCCCCCTCAAATGAGCAGATAACAGAGTCTTTCTTCCAAATTGAGGGGGGAAACCTGTTTTTTGTTTGGGTTTGGTTTTTTTTTCCCCTCCTCTTGATTTTGTAAAATTAAAATCAGCGAAGCCAATTTTAGGGTTCTTCACAGGCCACCCTCTTAGAATCTTTGTGCTAAGCTTGAAATGCTTCATTGGTGTTTCTGAAATACCAAAAATGTCTCCGTAAAAGAGCATATAATAATATGCATAGTACAGCGTAAGACAGGCAAACTTGGATGAGTTTCAGTGGTAATTTAAAAACTTGAATTGCTTGTGATTGTTGCCATCACACCTAATCGAAAAGATTTGCTGCTTTTTGCTCAATTTCTTTCCACATTGCTGGTCCCTGTGGAAGGCAGCGTAGCTCGCCGAGGGGCGGCTGTTCCCAGGGCTGGGAACATTCCTTTTGACGTCGTCACAACGCTGCAAGTGCACACGTAGAGAAACGAGCAGACTGTGACTGGTTTTTGTTGCTGTTGTGTTATAAAATGACCACGTTTACTCAAGAGGCAGCGGTTCCTAGTTATGTAGTCTTGTTTAAATACTTAGCTAATTTTGATCTACGTGGTGTATAAAGAGGCTCATTGATAATAAAATGACAGCGGTTTTGTCCTTTCTGCTCGCTATTTGAGGTGTCTTTGCAAGTCACTTCTTGGGAAATGGTTTATAGAGGCTGTGAGAATGAGGGGTTTGCAGAACTTGCTTCTGCTGTTGGGAAGTTTTTCTAACTGATGCTGAAGTTCGTTACATTACTGAAACAGAGTGGGTCTGTGTCTTCTATAGCTGGATATTTTAAAGGTGTAACAGCCAAACTGTTTTCTATTACAGATGACTGAGAGAAGTGCATACTCTGACCTGTGTGCTGGCTTAATGCGGCTTCCTCATAAGAGCTGACAGTGTCTTTATTTAGGCTTTAAACCCACTGCGTAATAAACAACTTTTCCTGAAAGAAAGATTTTGCTATCCATGGTGCAATTCATCTGTGCCTGAGGAGCATATTTAGAACCTATTCATACTTCACAGTGAAACTAGTTTTATTCAGGGGACAAATGTGTTGACTCAAGTTGTTGATGTGGTTCATTGTAAAATGTACACAGGCTCCAAGGAAGCAGCAGTTGAGGCATCAGAATGAACTGGGTAAGTCAGTTGTCTGGCCACCCATCTCCTTTTCTAGACTTCCTAACACTTGGCAGCCTCTTCAAAATGGAGGAAAAAAATTGTGGTTGGTGGGGTTTTTTTTATGTATTTTTGCAGTGGTGTTTTTAGGAATGAAAATTCTTTTAATGGCAGTCAGATTTATTTTTTCTTTGTTGGAGTTTTGATGCACTAAGTGCTTTTCTCCTCACTGAAAATGAGTCTTTCTCAGTCAGCTCTTGTTAGAGGCACTACTGTAAGGCAGACAAAATTGGAGATGTCACTTAACTGGACGAGGTTGCCTTAATATATAAGCTTCATGGCAAAGTTATATGCTAAAGCACTCTTGTTTACCATCAGCATTTAAGGGAAGTGGGTATTTAAGTATTCATTGTAAGGAACTCGTCGATTCCTCTTGAAGGTTTCACAAGATGTTGTGGAGATGATGTACTGCAGAAGTACATTAGCTTGTTCTTTTACCTTTTCCCATCCCCTTCCCTTAAGTTGCTTTGCATTCTGCAGCACTGCGTTGTTTGATACCTGTGATACCCTTGTACCTGGCAGTGCTGCTATTTTAGCCTTCATTCGTGTGCTTGGTGTTAAGCTGTCAAATAACATCCAATGTTGTGGAGAACTCCAGGAAGCTCTATCGTCATTTTATACTGGCCTTCTTCTCAAGTTTGGTGTAAATCCCAGGAGATAGAAACCATTAGCCAGCAAGACAGCAGTAAGAATATACCAGCTGCTGGTTCTTAGCTTGTAAACTTTGTCTGAAACTGTCCTTGCAGCTCTTGAATTTCAGCCATTTTTATAATGGGAAGCACACCACTCATTTTTCAGATTGCTGCTTTGCCATTATCTCTCCCTATCATTCTATCAGTCTAGATAATGGAAAATTCTGGTTATGATGGATGGTGAGGTGGCTTCCTTTATCCTCCCTTATCACCTAAACTTACTATTGTGAGCTTTTGGCACATGAACTCTACGTTCCTGTATGTTGAAGAGCTATGGAAGTTCAGCTTGCATCCTGATTTGTGTGTGTGTACAGCCATTATTTCCTTGTGAGTTCTATTCTACTTCTTACTTGTGCCTTAACTACAGAATGCAAAAGTAAGTGGCTAAAATTATTTTATTGGTGATCCAGTAAATTTGCCATAGATGGCAAAAATTTGGCCTGATAGATTCATGCTCTTATCTTTGAGAATATGTGAACTTGTCGCTAAAAATACAGACAACACATGGTTTGGATGGAAGAAAAATGAGATGCTTAGTTGTAGGCTAAGTGGAAGACAAGTTGAAGTCATCTAATAACCTTAATCTAGTTATTAGTATCACTGTGGATGTGTTGTTATTAAAAAAACCAAACCACTCAAACTCACAAAAATTGTGCAGCATCTAGTTCTGCTTTGGGATTCATCTAACAGAAGCTATGAAGCAAAGCTGGTACATAACTGGGGACACAAGCTCTTGCAAGGTGAACTTCACCCAGACTTCTCTTACCGTATCTATTTTTGCTCTAGCTTCTCGTTCTTGCACAAACAAATTCCCTTGCATTCATGCTTTCCTGATGGTCGTTATTATCTATAAAAGCTGTTGTTCCTCTTAATCTTTCCATGCATTCAAGGAGAAAGAAAGGAGAGTCTTCTAGCACTGTTGCCTTCAAAGGATTTTCAGCCTGGGAACACTTACTGGCATCAGTAATATCTATAGCAGTGGATCTTCCTCTGTGGGCATATTTGCCTTGAATATATGGGTCAGTGTGAAAAGTCACTTTTGCAGCCAAAAACAGGGCAGTGAGACAGGTAAAGTTCTGCCTATGGGCATGTTCAGAGTCTGAAATGGGGCTGGAAGTACTAGATGTGATAAGTCACATCCTTGCCATCTACAAACTCCATGTTGAATTTTGTTTCTGAAAATGCACTTGGGGTGAACAGCAGCCTCATGAAATCCACAGTCCTATGTATGTTGGGAGATTCGTCAGCCCACATGCGTTTTGGTCCATAAACTCAATTCTTTTACAGTGGCTGGGCTCCCTGTCTGGCCTGGAGCAGCAAGTGTGGTTGTTTGAGCCTGAATGTTGTAGTGTGTTGCGTTTGTAAGTAACAGTGACTTGTGTTTAAGTAACCCATCAGTGCTTGCTGGTTTTGTTTTTAAAATGGTATTTTCTACCTTGACCATAGGTGGTGCGTTTGTGTCAGAACCCCAAACTGGCGTTGAAGAACAGCCCACCCTATATCCTAGATCTGCTGCCTGATACCTACCAGCATCTGCGGACCATCCTGTCACGCTATGAGGGGAAGATGGAGACCCTAGGAGAAAATGAGTATTTCCGTGTGTTCATGGAGAACTTGATGAAGAAAACGAAGCAGACCATCAGCCTTTTCAAGGAAGGGAAAGAACGGATGTATGAGGAAAACTCTCAGCCTAGGTAATGGGGAGAAATGTTTTCAAATATTTATACCGTAAATTTGCTTCACTGAACAAGATCTTGAACGAATGTCTGCCAGTTGATATGTTCTCTGTATATGAAAACAGGCTTTGAAGAGATTTAAGTCTTACAAGTAGAGTTTCAAGTCAACTATACTTGGATATCTTGAAATCTGAGAGCAGAGAAGTGTTCAGAGCCTGTACAGCCTTAGCTGTTGCATGGTTCAGATATGCTAGGTTAATACTGTCTGCTTTGAAAAGGCTTTGCAGTCCTTTGCATTCTCCTAGAGAATGCCTTGTGAGAGAGGATGATCAAGTTCAGAATAACATCCCTGGCAATTTTAGGAAACAGCAGAACATTATATGTTAGATAGCAAAACAGTCATCCAGACTAAAACTTGGTGTAGTTGGTCTTTAGGGTTTATGAAACTTAGCCTTTTTTCTGGAAACAGAAACCCTCCAGTATTGCTGGAGGTGGGGGAGAAGTAACCTTGTTTTGTAGGAATAAAGCATCTTGCTAAAACTGCACAACTTTCATACATAGGAATCTTCATATTTAAGGTGGATCAGGGTGCCATGCTTGTGAGCTCTTCTTTTCTTCTGAAGGCACAGCTGAGATCACGGGGTGTTTTCAAGATGAACAGCACTTACTGGAAGGATAGCTGGGGGTAGAAACTGCAATTGTATCTGTGTATAAGGCTCTCTTGAACAAAATAGCATGAATTTGATGAGCACTGTACTGTACCTGAAGAGGTGCTTCTTTCTTTCTTTAATCCAGATTTAAGGAAAGGAGAGATGAGGTGATTTAAGAGTAGAAGAAAGGAAGTGGAAGGTGGGTTTTGGGAGTGGCTGCTAACTGGAATTTTCAGAAAGTGTTATAGAAGATAATGGATGTAACCAGTATAGGGGAAAAAGAGTTCATTAGCCTGGTGTGTTTTGTGGATGGAGTGATAGTTAATGGCAAATAGCATATTTCTTTCTCTCTCTCTTTTTTTTTTTTTTTTTTTTTTTTTTTTTTTTTAGCCTTCACTCAGATCAAAGTGAGCCACACTAAGTACTTTTTACTGTGAATAAATTGATTAAATAGATTAAAATTAATGTCTGGGTTTTCTGCTGGATCTGGTAATTTTCTTGTATAGTCCTTGGAGATATTAACAATCTGGATTACCATTCGAGACTGAGTGGTTATTTTTTTCAGTGCAGTAGGTTGCTCTTAAAATATTTCAAATGGCATTTCTCTTGAAAACAGTGTGTGTGTTGCTGCCATGTAATAGAGTCGATATTATTTTCTAGAACACTTACCGTTGCTTCCAGAAGTAGGCTAAAAGGGTATATTAAACCCTTTAGAATTTATCTGTGATATTTGCTCTGGTTAACTGTCCATCATAAATATGGACATCGGATTAGTAAATGACAGCTGTGTCAATCCCAAGTCCAACATCTCCTCTCCAGTCCCTTGGGTTGGTTGGTTGTTTTTTTTCAGAGAGAAGCAGAGAGAAGTAAGTCCAGAGTTAATTATCCCAGTCAGTTTGTAGTCAAACTAATTGACAAAGAGGGCAGGAAAAATCCAAATCTTTAGATGAGAGCTTCAGAGAGAGGACTCCAGTAGAGGCTTGCTTTCTCATGGTGGTGGTGGGGGTCTCTGGGGAGTTGCTAATTGTACCACTTATGAATAAACAGCTTATAAGGGAAGCAACTGTGGTAAGACTTGTAAACATAAGTGTAAAAGCAGAATTCCATCCCAGCTAGTCTCAGCACATCTTCTGTTGCTTTTCACTTAGCCACGGAAGCAGCAGTTTCTGTTTTGTCATAAAGGGGAAATATCAGGCACCTTTTTCCTGGTGCTGGTAATGAGCCTGGTAAGGTTCTCAATTCTCTAATTTCTAAGAGAAAAGAGGTTAGAGGAGTCACCGTGTATGATTCATTTACCAGATCAAGGGATAGCTGCACAAAGAATGACACTTCTGGTTCAGCATCATGGATTCTCAGACTTCGTGGCTGAGAGAGCTTTTGGAACCTGATCACTTTAAGTGCTATTTGTTTCATCTGAAATTTAGTTTATTTTTGCTATAAATGCACATTTAGATTTAAAATGCACATAATGATCTAAGGTGAGGAAATGTAAGAAACTTTCTCACCTTGTTAGGAGTTGAAGAAAATTGTTTGTTGTTTTGTGGGGGTTTTTTTGTTTTGTTTTGGGTGGGGTTTTTTGGTAAGAATTCGTGATTTCAAATAGTCAAAGTGCGGGAGAAGGTTTCTGTAAGATTGTCAGCAGCCTGTAAAGCAAACAAATATAACTGGAATCTGGTGTTGACTGGAAATGTACTTGTGTATGTGTATATGTATGTATATATAAACTAATCTGTTTCTCTCTTATCTCATGCAACTTTGTGGCTAATGTTAGTCTGCAGTGTTATGAAAACATGCCTTAAAATCTAATCCGGTGTACTGAATAATCGTTTTGGCTTGACTTTTTCTGACTGTTTTTTTTTTTTTTTTCCCTGTTGTCCTTGAAGCTTCTTTCTTCCTGTCTTCCAGATTTAGCATTCATTTTGTTTCCTGTTGTGTATGCTCTTATTTTCCTCCCCTAAAAGTCTCTTGATGTAAAGCAAATGCACCCTGTTGCCATTTGCATAAGTAGTGTGAAAGCCGTGCAGGTGTTGGCTACTAGCAAACAGACAGTAATGAGAGCACTGAAGTCTCCCTTAGATTGTAGGATCAGAATTGTTTTGATCACTTCAGCATTAACCTTTTATTATTTCTAAGTTGCTCTTTGTGTATGTGTTTCCTCTCACACTCTTTAGAGATTCTCCAGTGTGTTTATCCAAGGTGGACCGAGGCAGAATCGGAGCACAGCTGCAGAGAGCACCAGGTCTTGTAGCTGCTTGTGCTGCTTTGAGAGTTTGTAATAGCTGCAAGATGTGTGTCATTTAGTGCTGAGTGGCTTGGTGTGTGTTTAGGGTAGATCCTGTGGGAGTATAATATGGATGCTATTTGGTGTTTGCTCTAAGACAAGCAGTTTAAAAGGCAGTAGTACAAAATAAGATTTCGGTTGCCTCTTGAACATTTCAAGGTTTGTTTGTGAAGAGATCACACACCCTGATATATTCTGACTTTCAAACTACAGTAGAGGAGCAGAGGTGCTGCCACCAGGGTTGGAAAAGCCTTGTGTGAACACTGTGCTTACGGATGTGGGTGAGTGTTTGTTCCTTCAGTTTTAAACTAGTTGCAGTGACAGAGCTGTTCAATGTAAACACAGCTCTCCTGTGTCGTACCGTAAACCGTCAGCGTGCTGGAGGTGTCCTCCCGCTGCGGCTCACACCGCGGTCAGCCTGACGGCCGATGCTAGGAACACTCAGTGGCTTCCTTTCTTTTCTCAGGGCTCTAACGGCTGTTTTGCCTCTGGTTAACACTGTGGTTTTCATATATAGGCATTCAGAGGAAATTGTTACTTTTGCATGACTTATACCGTGATTCTTTTTGCGAAGCGAGCGAACTCATTTTATTAGTGTGGCTTTAAAGGTGCTATTTACATTCTGCTTTAGCTCACTTCCATATCTGTTTAAAAATGAATGCCGTTGAGGGTGCTTTTGAAGCCTTTTATGCACTTCCTGACTAATCGGTACATGCAGTAACTCCTAGTTACTGTTTAAAGAGCTGAGTTTTAGCAAGCAGGTAGATTCAACTTGGTGACTTCTGAGCAGGTGTGGTTTGTATTATTTTTCATGAAGATGCTATATTGCTCTGCTGAGTTTTGACAGCTTAGGAGGTCATTTGGGTTGTCCTTGCTCATGAGTAGGTTGGTTTTTAAAAACAAATCACCTATTTGGGGATCTGGGAAAATAAAATAGGAACATCTGCAGGCTCTGATATTGGAATCAAATAGTATTTCAAGAGTCAATGTCGTGGATGTTTTGTCACGTGCTTGCAGTAAGGTAAAGGTGAGTCATTCAGTAATTGGTTCCCTGGTATTCCTGAGGCTATAGACATTTCCAAAGCTGTTAGTTCTTACTCTTTATAGATCCACAGCACTTTCTAATGAAAAAGGCATTTTAAGACTTGTCACTTGAAGTTTTAAAAGCAGCCAAAAAACCCACTGAAAGGTGAAGTTTGTGACCTATATAGCTGAAACAGTGCAAGAAAAGAAATTCTGTAGAGGCTACCTTGCAGGCCTCTACAGAAAAGAAAAAGGTACACACACCTGTTTAGCAATAAGGAGCTTGGTGTGCTGCCTGCAGTGGTCAGTGTGACTCCTCTGGCCCTGTAAATACTGTGAATTTCTTGAGTTTACTTTTTAACCAGCAATAACAAACTGGTTAAACATACATTATTTTTTCCCCCGCAATGCCATGGTTCCATTGATTGGGAGTGCCATTAATGCTAATGCCACAGCTACTCTGAACACGCTGAACTTGCCTAAGCTGTTGACTACATTTTCATTTAGAAACTCAGTGGTTACGTTGGATGTTTATTCTTTGTTTCTGTTGCAGAAATTTTACTTCTCCAGACCTCATACTTTGCACAGAGGAGCTGTCATTCATCGGCTTTTCCCACTACATAAATTACTTACTGCAGCAGCTTCTTTGCAGTTGTGTAAATAGATTATACTTCACATGGCAGGACAGAAAACCAGCTTGCTGATCAACAGGCAGGGATAGGAATTCTCTGTTACTTGGGACACAATTCATTAGGTTGAAGAGTCAGTTTTTCACCAATGAATCCAATATACTGGTTATGTTAAAACAGTGCAACTTATTTTCTAAATAAAATCTGAGCACTGCAAGTGCTTCCACAGTAGAATGCAGTTACATGAGCTGTAGGGTGGGAGTTAAGCGAAAGGCTGAGAAGTAATTAGGCAGGATGTAGACTGGATGTTTAGGAAATAGCACAAGTTACTTTACACATTCAGCTTGCATGCTTTGGAAACCAAACTGTTAACAAAACAAAACTAACATATCAGTAGAGGAGAAAATGAGGTTAGGCAGGGAATGTCCTAACTTCTCCAGGTATCATTGGAGTTGCAAAAAAGGTTTGGGAAGTTAGTCCACATTTAACTGTCTTCTTTCTGACAATAGCCTTATCGGATGCTGGCTCAGCAGAATTTCATATTCTTCTCTAGCTCCCAAGTGAAGACTTACTAATTAACACAGGAAAAAGCTACCAATATTTAATGTCTACTGGAAATGACCATGCATATCTTTAAAGGGGAAGGAAGTGCTTGCAGAATGACCGGGGGAGGGAAGTTGGATTTTTTTCAAGAGAAAGAAGTTGGAAAACACTTGTGCTAGTCCATGAACCAGAAAAACTCTCTGGGAGGAGGGGGGGGTTAGTGCTCTAATCTCATGTTTTAGAGTACTTGTGTTCGCTCCTCTCTAGTGAAAAAGAGATAGTATAAAATGTGGAACTCAGATGGTGAGAGTCCTCTTTTTGTCACTTCCTTCTAATACAGCTAAGAGTTTGTTGGTTTGGTTGTTTGTTTTGGTTTTGGGTGTTGTTTTTTTTTGTTTTTTTTAACAAAACCCACTAGTGTGAAGTCTACATCTGCATTTAAATTAGAACATCTTAAAGAAAAGAACAGGCTCCAAAGCTGCCCACAAGAAAGGTTTCTTTGCCAGGCTCCAGCATATGAACACTAACTAGCTGCTTATTACCGAAGAAGAAATTCATTATCATTTAAATGTTGTTGGAGAGAGGAAGGTGAATTATGTCTTTTTAATTTGGCTTTAAATTGCTAGTTTAGGTGATAGTTGTGGAACTTAAGTAATACTTAGCATAATTGGCATAAGGTTGTGTTTAGTTTTCTTTCCATCAAAAATTGGACCACTGTCTTGAAAATCAGTTTATGGACACATGTAAGCTTTCAGATTTTTGCATAATAAGGAAGTAAGCTTTTTGTTCTTCTTTGCTTTCAGAGCCTATGAAATTGTGGAGTTTTATGGAAGACTAGCTCTGTAGGCCTGATGTTGTGGATGGAAATGCAAATGTGTTATTTAGTTTGTAGTAATTAATAGTCATTTGAAATGTGGAGAGATTTCTCGATGCTGGCAAGTTCTGCCATTAGCTGCAGTCTGGAGCTTGAAAAGCAGGCATATGCTGGAGTTGTGCGTTGTATTGGAGTTTGTACATTGCAGAATATCTTGGGTTTAATATTTTGACAGGATGTGAGTTGAGAATGATGTGATGGAGTTTACAGACCCTTCTGCCAAGGAATCCCCCAGTGGTGTCGTGATACCCAAGACAGTTTTGAGGTGGCTGAAGATCAAGTGTGAAATATGGAGACAGGGCTTTTGTGCTTTGTTTTTCCCTTTAACTGCAGCAAGTAGCCTCTGAAATAGAAATTTTGACTCCAGGGCAGAGAGCACAAATATAAGTACAATGAGTAGTGTTTTGAGCCCTAAGTTTTGCTGCCTAGTCCCTTGAATCTGGTAAAAGAATTCGTCCGTTACCTAGGTGAGAGGTTGTCCTTTATCTTTTCAACCTCTAAGTCTATGTTGAAGTCTTTAAAGACCATTAATCATATTAAATAAATTATTCTTTAAAAAGTGCTTTCTATAATAGTTAAATCCAGAAAAATAAGTGGTTTTTTTAGTGTCTTAACAGAAATATAACTTGTTAAAAATATAACACTAGCATTTGCACCTAGAATAGTAAGTCCAAATCCTTTAAAGTTCAGTAGGTTGGTGCTTCTGGTCAGCACACTGGGCTGTTGTCCTTTCTGCTTTAGATCAGGTCACATCCATTTGCATAACGATATGAGCATGCCAAAGTTTTCTGGTTATTTGTGGCCTGCAGTGTATCTTGCATGACACACTTATAAACTGATTGGCATGCTCTGCTCACACAACTGAAGGTATTTAAATATATGTTAGCTGAAAAGTGCCAGGATTCAGAAGACCAAGGAAACGTGTGTTTCATGTAATATTTCTGTAACATCTAAAGCACTGCTAAAGGAATTAGCCTATAGAATTTCTTGCTGCTTTAAAGCTACAACTGGTATAATTTCAGAACTTCGGAATGGAAAGAAATTCTGCATGCAGAGAATGCCTTTTGCTAGTTAACTATTGTATTTTTGGCCACAGACGTAAGTAATTGGTAAAAAGGGGGGGTGGGGTGTAGCTTCACAGCAGTCACAACTATTGCACCTAGATTTGCTGCTGATAGTAAACGGGTTAAGAGTCTAGTCTGACGGTTGCAGTTGTTTCTGATATGGCTTCATGGGGGGCCAGCTCAGGTGCAGTGTCTTCTGAACGTGGCAGTTTAGCTTCCAGATTTGGTTAGGCTTGTGTTCTGTGTGTGAGCTGACATCCTGAGGCAGCCACCGGTGCCTGTGGCACCCGCTGATACAGACCAGCTCCTCTGCAAAGGAGGCAATAAAATAGTGCTACCCTGGGTTTCAGTTACTCCAGCCTGTTCTTGAGACCATGTAAAGGAGTGGGGATTAGATTTATCATACATAATTATCATTAATTTATTTTTATCTTTCTGGTTTAGTAAGTGAGGTCTTGAAGTTGCAGAATTAACTGGCTGGTTTTATAGCTTGACGGAGAATGAAACTGTGAAGCTTGTAGTTCTTTAAATGGAAAAGTGTGTTTGGAGCTGAACCTTATCTTAACAAGAGGTGATAAGCATGTATTTGTTTCCTTTTTTTCTAAAGGGTGCTGGGATGAGCTAGTCTACAGAATCAATGCAGAATTTGCTGATGCTGTAAAATTCTATCGTACAAGCAATTAATTTGCTGATTCTAAAACATCTGGTCTGCTGTTAGTCTGCTACATTAGTTGTTCTGTGGAACTAGTGTAAATGTTACAGCACAACTTTGTAAGGTGACTTCTGTTGAGCCAGCAATAGTTAAATGGAATTTCATTCACTTCCTGTGTAGCAAGTTTTGTTGAAAGTAGTTCCGCTGTTTCTATTTTTAAAACTGATTACTGTGTGGAGGACTCTAGAGCTGTCTCAGAGTTATAAAAGACATCTTGGGATCACCTCAAGCATTTCCACTTACTGCCTATATGTATAGGCTGGAGTTTTATGTTAACATGAAGAGCATGCAGAAAACATCTTGCTGGTGTGGTAGCAGGATACAGTTGTTTTTTCTAGAAGCATGCACAGCCATCTGCTCCAATTGAGTCTTAACTGCTCATGTCTGGTGCCTGGTTTGTAACATCTGAAAACCATGTGTTATATGATAACCTCACGCCCTTGTGGTTTCTAAAAGGTGCATTTTACTTCTTGGAGACTTGTTAAAAAGAGCTCTGTTTTGGGTTTGTTTTGGGGGGTTTTGTTTAGATCTTAAATCTTAAAGTATCAAGTTGTAAAATGTAGTTACAGGGAAAACATAACCTTTGGCTGCTTGAAGGACTCAAGAACTGTGGCTTGTTGGTTTGTGTTGTTTGGGGTTTTTTTCCCTGAAGTACTGGAGCTTTTACCTGCAGTTTATGCTAACCCTGTCATCTAAACATAACCCAGTGGGAAGTGTCTAATTGCAAAGTAACCCCAGAAGTGAGAGGGTGCAAAACTTTCCATAGTTACAGTTTCTTGTAGTACTTCTTACTAAGTGGAGACTACTCTGCAGTAATAAGCATGTGATAAAGAATTAGAAATTCCCTAGCTGTAGTTCTAGCTTCCAGCACTTTCTGTCCTTCAGCTGCTTCACCTGTAGAATGAGGTAAACCCCCCCCTTTTTTTTTTCCCCCCTCAGAAAATTTAATGTGGTCTCATATTCAGAAGTGTCAAAATCCTACAGAAAGCCTTATCCATCAGTAGGGTTGTTGAGGTGTGAAATACAGAAAAGCGAGTTTTAATTGCTCAACTAGTGGAATAATTATGGCGTGCTTGCAGCTCTGAATGTCATAAACATGCGGAGAGCTGCTGGAGACATTAAGGCTGTGGTACCACAAAAGCCATTTTGGACTGTGAATTGGTTAGAAAAAATACAAGTTCTTAGTAGTAGCAGTGAGTAACAGTACAGCAATTAGAGTTTGTTTTCTCTCAGCTTAACTGAGCAATCATCTCTTTTCCAAACCACCAATTTGTAATTCTTTCACCAAATAAATGTATAGTTTCTAAAGAAAGGAAGTGGAGCGTCTGAGTTGTCCTGGGTGAGTGAATGTGTTAATTCTGCAGTTCTGTGAGGACAGAAGCGATTAGAAACTCTGTCATCGGTTCCAGGAGATTTCAGTCAAGGAGTTTTTATTGCTAAGGTGTCAGACACTCCCGTGTCCTCTGTAATGCTTTTCCCCTTAATCTTCCATTAGAATAAATATGCATACTTTTAGCAAAATGCTTCACAGTCATTCCTCGAGTGTACTGAGATTGTATTTCTTCTTGTGAGCTGCTTTTTTTGGGTCATGCCCCTCAAACAGCCAACTTGACATGCAGAGAGAACCTTCTCTTGAGTTTTGAGTGGGATAGTTTTACAGTAACTTAGGTGCTCTGAGTTCTTTTTTCACCCTCTTGAATCTTTGTTGTCAGTGTGATTTTAGCCAGTTTGGCAGGGATTTTATGAAATAAAGCGTTTTCTCAAAAGTGTGGTGAAATGCAGCCAGTTGAGTCAGTGTTCAGCTTACTTTTATTGTGGGGCCCAGGTGGAGGTGTGGCCATGTTTGTCTTAGCTTCCTGTGATGATTATTTGTTAAACACAGCAGTCTGTTCTTAGAGAAGCTGAGCATTAAGTGTGAAAATCCAATGTTCCAAAGTGTAACGGAGGTCAGTGGGGTGCAAGTACAAAAATCCCTTTGAAATTTTGGTCATATATAAGAAATATACACATTAATGTCAGGGAATTGAATCCTTTTGTAGATGGCTGTCTTGTGTTACAGCTGCTAATTCCTCTGCGTGTGTAGCATGCTTTCAAAAGAACGGGCTTTACAGATGTGACAGTATGTGCATGGCAGCCTACAGTATGTGAGCACAACATAGCCAGCAGAGCAGGCTCCGGAACAAAATTATCCCGTCTCGGTTGGTTAGCTGTGAAGTAGTTGAGAAATATTGGAAGAAAATAAAGATATTCTAGCTGGCAGTGGCAGAAATGGTAGTACTGCATTAACATGGCCTTGAGGTAAGAGATGTATCAGTCGCGGGGCGTATTTGCTGTTGTATGGCTTTGTAACATGAATGAATTTAACTAATCGTGTCAACTTAGCCGAAGGAGGCAACGCTCTGATTAAAACCCTCTGCTGTTAACGGCTTTGCAAAATTGAGCCGCCGTGGTAGAAAACCACTTTTGTCCTGCAAACAGGAAATGGGAGAAGATGAATCTGCTAGAGGTCTAAGGGAGGCAGCCCACCAGCTGGGAGCTGGTCCGTGGAGGGGCTGCAGTGAAGAGCTGTAGTGCGAATGGAAGTGCCTGCTCGACCTCTTGACTTCCGCTAAGATCCGTGGAGCAAAACCAGTCATGAAGCAGGAAGGAAGTAGCACAACCACAGCGGAGGGGGCACGAAGGAGGGAGGATGAAGGAACATGCTGCAGAGCCGCTGGCTTGCCTGTCCCAGCCTTGGGGAGCCGGCTGGTTATTAACCACTGGGTAACCGAAGAACCAGACTTGCTTCATGCTGGTTTTTGTTCCCAAAACGATTGCTTGAGACCTGCATCTTTAGAGCCCTGTCGGTGTCGTGCAGTTTTACAGGCGAGTGTAACTGCAGCTAAGCAGGCTCTGGTGATGCTTCTGGGTTGTTAAAGAAACGGTTCTCTGTTAACATTGTGTCTACGGAAGGAGTAACGCTGCCACGCTACAACTGCAAACTGTGTTTCTTAATAAAATATTTGGTTACTACAGAGAACGGAAAAATATTTGGATTTCTAAGCCTACACTTTTTACCTGTGTTGTTGATTGACTGTCTAATAAACGGAATGCTTTGTGTGTATGTGTGAAAGCACTTGCAGGAACATGAAATCCTACCTAAACTGGAGCTGTTGCTCCATCTCTGAATAGAAATGTGCTCTAGTTCTTCGTTGGAGGCTGATACAGGTGTTGGACGAGAGCCAACTGCTGTGGCCTGTGGTCCCTGAGTGCTGTTTTCAAAACCACTTAAATGACAGGTGTTTAATTTCCACTGACTCGTGGGGGACTGAAGTGCCCGAGTTGGCGATTCCCAAACTGCAGCTGGCATGCCTCTGGTGCAGCTCTGGGTCATACTGCTTGTATTCATTGCTGCCTTCAGCTAAAAGTTGAAAGAGGGCCATCGGAGTGTAGGAGAAACATGGAAGATTGCTGGAGGTCTCTGGCCAAAAGTGGTTGGGAATCTCTAGTCTTAAGTCCCTTAAGTGTTCTTTGAAAACATTGCTTGTTTTCTGGGAGAGCACTTGCTTCTGTCTCTGTGGAGGCCAGTTAACTAAGAGCAGTGAGCAACAAAGCTTTTCAGTTTGTTTACAGACAGGAAAAACCAACTCATACACACAGTTTGAATGTGTTACACATCTAGTAGAGAGCTGCTGAATGGAGCAGCCTATAGAAGAGTATCGGGGTGGTTTTACTTGTACTCATCTTGAGCAGCTGTTGTTATGAGACATGAATGAAATGACAAAAAGCAGAGGCCCTTGCTGTATCACTCCCACCTTCAATAAACACTCCGAGCAACTTTCATCACTGAGATATAAATTAAAATGCATTTGAATAAATAAGGGTGAGAAACGAGTGCTATTGTCAAAGAAGATTTAGACTTCTGAGTCCTGTATACCTTCTAGTCTTCCCAGACCATCAGAGCACAGAGAGAGGGCTCCTGTGGAGCTTAGTAAATGGTAGAAAACAAAGTAGGTCACTTGCAATTAAGTTTAGACTCTATAAAAGTATGACATGGAGTTAAAAGTCCTAAGCTCAGATGTCTAGGGAATTTTTGCAGAAAGACTGGAGGCAGTTACCTGTCTACTTCAGCTGGAGGTCAGTTCTGCAATCAGGCAGATTAATAGGAAAAATACTTCAACTAGAAATAGCATGTCTAGAGCTAATGATACTTGAAAAAGGTCCAAGAGTAAGTAAATTGGAATAAATCCAACCAGAATGCTAGAAATGGCTGAAAGGCTGAAACCTGGAGGGAGCATAGTTTGCTGCCAAACACTGCTGTCTTCAGGGAGATGGCCCACTAGAGTAGTAGCCTGCTTGGAAAGCAACACGTTAAGAAAATACTGTGTGACTGGGAGTACCTCTAGCCCCTCTCTAAATGATTCACTATTTTGCAGTCTTTAAAATAACTTGTTGCTCTGCGTCATAACGCTCTATGCAATGCCTCGGTTGTTGACGTGGTCTTCTGACCAGCTCTGGTCTGTTGGATGTAGGGTAGTTTTTCTTTCCCACATGGTATTAGTTCCTTTTTTTACCTTCCAGCATGTGATGTGGGGGTGAAAAAAAGCCTCTGGTTTAGAAATATCCCCATCTCTTCAGGAACTCCATTTTCCTAGCATCTGGAGAGAATATAATGGTGTGGAGGAGAAGAGAGTCATCCTTTATTTAGGTAGAGGAATGGGAGAAAGGGGTGCCATGAGTTAAGAGATTTCTTTTTTTTTTCCCCCATCTATGAGTAGAAAATGACCCCTCTAGTGTGTATTAGTGCTGTTGTTTAACTCCTAAGTAGGAAGAGTGTTATTTTCCTATCTGTGTACTGCTGTAGGTACCCAACATAGCTCTATTGCTGCATAGCACACTTACAACATAGAGCTTATCTCCTTAACATAGTCACTAAGACTACAAGGAGGGAAGTAGTCCTGAGCTGCAGCTTGTACTGCTGGAATTTGATGCCAATGTAATGCTAGTGTCTTATGAAGAGTGTAACCAAAAATGCTCCAGAGGCTGCTGTGTCTTCCCTCCTAGGCAGTAGTCCCTCTGCTTTCTATTGCTGGAAACCTTTTGCATGTTGACTAAATCCAAAGCAGAAGATATATCTTCTACAGCTTTTCCTCTCCAGTTTAGAAAGGGGCATACCCCAATGATCTAGAGCACTCCTGGTAGCTGAGTGTCAACAGGCAGAGAAGTGACTTGGGGTACCAATTTGTAATTCAAATCGAATAATTACTCAACACAATACAGTTGAGCATCCTGACATCAAGCTTTTGTAAGATATTGCCATTTTAGAAGAAAGCCTGCAGGTTTTTTAACCTTCTCTGGGCCTGTTATAATCAGTTGGCCATTCTCTAAGGAAGTCTGTGGTGTTGGGAGCCTCTGGAGACTTGGAAAGACATTCAGTTTACGTGGTCCAAGGCAGTGGTAGTTTTATGTGTTCTCATCAGGACTTTTCGGACCCGAGAGTAGAGGAGTCCGATGTGGTTTTGGATCTGATTATGCTGTTAATTAATAGGTAAGGTCTGAATACTGCTTTTGTCCACTCTCTGTAAATGTATTTCCGTAGCAGAATTTGCCTTGAAAATAACCTGTCCACCTCCAAAAGGTTATGCAGAGTTAGTAATTGTGGAAAATGTCATGACAAATGCAGACCTTTCCTCTCAGTACTGTGCAACAGGTGTGTTCTGAATGTTGGGTAGATACTTGAAAGGCAGACCCAAAGAAGAGGGGTTTTCTAGGCTGGGATACTTCTTGAATTGCAATAGGTAGTATTTTTGTTTTGTTCGAAGTGCTAAACCATGTCTGTCTTTTCTCAAACATTTGGTTTTGTGCTCCTTCGTAGGCGTAACCTGACAAAGTTGTCCCTGATCTTCAGCCATATGCTGGCAGAACTCAAAGGTATTTTCCCAAGCGGCCTTTTCCAGGGAGACACGTTCCGGATCACCAAGGCAGATGCTGCAGAATTTTGGAGGAAAGCTTTTGGTGAAAAGTAAGTTTCTAACTGCGCTTAAAAATGGACATGTGGGAACAAACTGCACAATAGCACTGGGTATTTTTATAAGTTGTATTTTGCAGTTCAGAAGGGTCTTTGTCAGGTTAAAATGAACAGTGGGAGAGACCTTCTATTCACTTGATCCACTCAGGATTGTTCCTACATTTTACTGCCCGGTTTTCTGTCCTGTTTTAAATGTGTCAAGTGATGGGTCTTTCCCCACTTTCCCTGGGAGACTCTTGTACTGTCACAATGTTTCCTTTGATAATTTTCTTCTCCTTAATTTAATTCCTTAACTTGTAAGTAAGCTCCGTGAACTATGCAAAATAATCTTTCTTCCAAAGGTTACCATGCCCCCAGTATTAGTTGTCCTTTAGCTAAGTCATTATATTAAATTCTTTTCATCTTCCCTCCAATTAGTCTGTCCAATCACTTAGTCACCTTTCTTCTAGCTTCTCTGAACTTCTGTCAGTTTTGATAATGGGTTTGTTAAGATAGAAGGAAGGAGAAAGTGAAGTGCAATGTATATTTGTGTGAAGAGTGTTGAAAGGTCCGTTTTAATTTTTGTATCTAATAAAATGCTGACCAGATGAACTGTAGAGGTGTCCACAGCGATGTTTTGAGGATTAAAGTTAATGGAACTGGATACGGCTTTCTAAGTAAGGTAACTAAGGCACTTCACATAAAGACTTTAATTAGTAGCTGTCAGAACAAAAAACAATAATGTATTTCCTCATGAATAACACAGTTGTCTGAAGCAAGCATGTTCATTTTATGTTTCTATTCTGCTTGATGTTTTAAAACAAAGAAAATATTCCTTTAAACGGAAGCCTCATTTTTAGCTTCTGGTTGTCTTTCTTCTGCAGTGAATCCCTCTTTAAAGAATTCTTTGCAGCTTAATTATTTATTTTTCTCTAGACCTCTACTGAAAAGCTTGCTGTTAACTCCTCCTTTAGCCGCTGCAACATGATGAAATTCTTACCAAGTGATGGTGCTGTATACAGCCCAGGCACATAGTTGTTGACATCGTAGGGCTGCAGAAAAAGGGAAAGGAAAAAGCAGAGCTGGACTTCAGATCCCAGAATTTTGTATATGCAGAAAAAATTTTCTACAGTTCATTTGGCTGCTAATTTACTGCAGTACCAAGAGCTCCTGGTCTTGTGTAAAATGAATAAATGTCCTATGGTGAATTTTGATTTCCCTCTCTTCCATTATCATGAGATGCATACTCACCAAAAAAAAAAAAACCTGCATGAAGTATGTACATGCTGATGGTCTTCAGACATAGCACGTTTACAGATGGCTTGGTTTTCCTCAGGACTATCGTTCCTTGGAAGAGCTTCCGTCAGGCCTTGCATGAAGTGCATCCAATCAGTTCAGGGCTGGAAGCCATGGCCCTGAAGTCAACTATTGACTTGACGTGCAATGACTACATTTCAGTATTTGAATTTGATATCTTCACACGACTTTTTCAGGTAAGAATTGAGAAACGTGAATCACTTGAAATGTGTCTCAGTGACTTAGGTTAGACTTTTTCCCAGGAGAAACTATATTTTACACACTAAAATGACATTATTTATGCTGTAATGGATTGGTCATCTTGCCCTTTGTCCCCTAAGGAGCTCTACTAATACATAGGACCCTATATTGCAGTAAAAGTGTGTGGTACCTCTGGCTGTTGAAGAAAAAAATGTCTAAATACATACCACAGCTGTAAGGTACAGTATCCTGCCACGAATCAGTCTTTCCATTTCAAAGGTCACTTTTAGACTGAGGTTCTGACACAACTTCTGTAAGCCAGGAAATGTGAAGCTGAGTTTTATCAGTCTGTCTTTCCTTGTCCTTTTCTTTCTTGTTGGATTTATTTTCCATGGGGGGGTGGTTCAGGATGGAGCACAAGCATGGAAATTTGGAGCCTGCTAGCTTTTGAACTGACACAGCCAGAATGTTGTGGACTTGTCTGTGTTCTGGGCAGGAGAAATATATCACTGAAGCGATATTAATAGTAGGTAAGATTCTAACCCACATTTTTTACTAATGCTGAACTCATAAACACGGCTTCTGATGGTGTAATTGGGTATTTACAAGAACAAACACTTACTTCTTTGGCTCCGACTTGCCTTTTCCCATGTGATAGGGTGGGTTGTAATTAAGATATGTCTAGATGAAAAATTCCCATGTTCGCTGTTGCAATGCAGCTGATCTCATTCAGTACTTTTTCCGATTATAGTACATAAAGAACAAGTTAAGAGTTGCTGTGATTTCCAAGAGATGCCAAGTTTTTAGAGAGACCTACTATCTTCTTTTAGACAAATGGAGAAATTTAGAAAAATTGGATGAAATTTAGACACCCAAACCTTTCTCAGGATTAACAGCTTTCAAACAGTTGTTAAGACTTTTTGTGCATCATTTTAAGGAATATTGAACATGTATGTGATGGTTAATGTAGTCAGAGTAGCCAGTAATCCCTGCCACACCCAGGTGAGGTTAGGTGATTAAGGATTAGACACAAGCACCTTGCACACAGTGAAACTGAGACAGAGTGAAGGTCACTTCCCTAGGCCGTATAGGAAATGGGTGTTAGAGGTCAGACTAGTCATGGTTTCTGCTCCTGTACATAATCTTTTTACACTCCTGTCTTTATCCCTGTCTCAGGAATGAGTAATTTTCTCTGCAGAAACAGCACAGGTTGGTAGCTGTTCTTGAGCTGTCTTTATGTGACCTCACTGACTTCTCCCTTGACGTTTATTTATATGCTTTTATCACTGACAAGAGAGAAACTCAAATGCTAAGACTGCTGCATGAGAATGTAGGTTTTCGTTCCTCTGCCGGAGATAGGGTGGGATAAGAAGCCTGCTCCTCTAACTGAAGAACTGATCCCTTTGATTCAGGAGTACTGTACGTGTTGATAACCTCTCAGAAGTGCACGGTTAATATATTTCTTTGTTGTTTCTACAGCCATGGTCCTCTTTGCTCAGGAACTGGAATAGCCTAGCGGTGACTCATCCTGGTTATATGGCATTCCTAACGTATGATGAGGTAAAAGCCCGGCTTCAGAAATTCATTCACAAACCTGGCAGGTTAGTGCTTGGCAGCAGTGCCTTTTTTGATAGTTCTTGCTGACATTGGTGATTACTGTGCTGACTGAGGAGATCGGGTTTAGTTTGTCTTTGTCCTCCTTCCTCAGAAATTTAAGCTGTGGAAAACCCTAGCTTGCCCTGTGTGTGGAAATTATCCCCTGTGTGCTGACCTACCTCCTGCCCACTCCCCAAGCTGTCACAACAGCTCCCTCATGCACGAGCAGCAGACAGAGGCAGACACTGCCAGAGCGAGCCTAAGTGGAGGGTTCTTGAGGACCACGAATAAGGAAATGTATCTATAGGTGCCATATATTTCTGGTGCATATACATAAACCCAGGAGAGCTGAGTGGATTGCAGCCCCCGGAATCAGTGTGCACATTTGAAGCCAACTTCAGACAGTCGAGGCTGCTGACCCCTATTTGTTCTAGCAGAAAGCAACATGATAGGCAGAGTTGGCTGCAAAGGGGTGCTGCAGGTGATGCAGACTTCGGAGGCAGGGCAGGAGGGGACACATCTTTCTGGGGGGGCTGTGGACCTGAGCAGCTTTGGGCTACCTAACGTCCTGGGTAGATCTTTGCCCAGTGCAATAGGGATACCAGATTTCTCTTTACGCAGGAAGGGCCAAATTGTTACTACGCTGATAGTTCTCTGCTGCTTTTAAAAATGGAAACCTTGTGTAGTCTGTTTACTGGTTTTGTTGTTTGTTGGGTTTTATTTAAGGTAATTTGAAACAAATTATTTTAATGATGCTAACTTCTCTTGCTCTGGATTCTGGGTTTAATTTCACCTGGAGGCCGGTGCTTAGATGATTTTTCTCACTTGGTATCAGATTGCAAGGTTCTCCTTTGATCTGCCTGGGGGTAAATTGAGGAAAGCTGGTATAAATCATCAAGTTATTCCTACCAGTTTTTATTTGCTGACTTGAGATAGCCAAACAGAGACTGCCTAATTGACATTTGATCGTTCCTGTCTGTTCCAGTCCAAACTGTAGTTTGTTTTCCTTCGTGTGTTTTCAGTTACATTTTCCGACTGAGTTGTACACGACTGGGTCAGTGGGCCATTGGCTATGTCACTGCAGATGGGAATATTCTTCAGACAATTCCCCACAACAAACCTCTTTTTCAAGCACTGATTGATGGCTTCAGGGAAGGCTTGTAAGTAACTTTACCCAAATGATGGTTTTTACACCTTTGCCCTTTTTCACTGTGAGTTTGTTTTACAAATTGTAATCCTGTGGTGGGGGGTATAAAAGTGGATCGAATGGTAAAACGTACCCATTGGGTTCATCACACGTGACGTACTTCACAGGAGAGGCAGCGTGCTGCAGAGGTCAGCCAATCACTGTTGACATCACTGAGCCTCTTCTGAACGTCTCTCAGCTCTTCCTTTCCATTTAGACCTTGATTCAGCAAAACAGCTCAATCACGTGAATTGATGTCAGTGGAAAATTCATAATCTTAACTGTTTTGGCACTCGGGAACGCTCAGCCAGCCATCCTTGCTCTCCTGTCCTTTGCAATAGCAGACAGTGAGTGTGCGTCAGTGTTTCCCGTGTCATAGATTCTTTTCCAGTTCTTAGTTTGAGCCAGTGCATATGATGAAGCTGGACAGTTTCAGTATAGGATGATTTAAGAAGAGTAGTCTGGGACTGTAACATCCTGTTCAAAATAAAAATCACTGCCAGGAAGGAAGATGAGCTGCTTTTTATTTTTAAGAATGACATATTTGGGTTTTGCCCGATAATAAAATTCTTCCAAAACTGCTTTTGAATTCAGAATACCTTGAATTCCCACCCCTTGCGTCTCACCCTCTTTCTTTCTTTCCTCCACCATCCCCATAAGAAATGTTGTTACCTGTGTGTTTATGGGTGTGTGTGCATGTATGCCTGGGTGTATATGCACAAACAGAGAGAGACTTCTTTTCCCCCCCAACTCCTTACAGTTACTTATTTCCTGATGGCCGGAATCAGAATCCTGACTTGACTGGCTTGTGTGAGCCCACACCTCAGGATCACATTAAAGTTACACAGGTGAGCAAAATATTCTATCCCATAACACTCTCTTGCTTTCTTCCTCATTTCTTGCCTCCCTGTTTATACGATTCTGTCATACTTGGTATCCCCAAGGCTCACTGTTAAGGCTGATGTATTTTACAGGAGTTGCAGAAATCTTTGACGGGTAGGAATGGGCAGAGGAGGTTGCAAGGGTTAGGTAAAGCTTTGTGCAGGGCTGACAGATTTTAATGTTATGTTATCTTTTTAGAATGTGCTACCAAATATTAATTCTTTTCTGCTATCCAGCACATCTTGAGCTCTGATTTCCTAGGCTGTTCTTGGAACACCTAAATGAAAATCTGAGATAACTTGAAGCCCACCTTTTTCAGAGCTTGACAGATGTTTCTAATACATAAAGTTATAGTCATCTTGGCAGACTTCTGTTCTCCTTTGCACCGTGTTCTTGTGTTTGGAGATTCTTTATTTATTTTCTGCAAATCTTCTGTTGGGTTTCTTGTAGCTATGACTGATCATGCTTGTTAATTTACAGTATCAACCATGTCTGTCTATTTTTCCCCAAGGAACAATATGAATTGTATTGCGAGATGGGCTCCACGTTTCAGCTGTGTAAAATATGTGCTGAAAACGACAAGGATGTGAAGATTGAACCATGCGGCCATCTGATGTGCACGTCCTGTCTCACTGCGTGGCAGGTAAATGATTAAGAGGCTTAATTTATCTGAATTTATCTTAATTTATCTGAATCGAGCTCGTTGCTCTTTTACGGAAGCACTATGTACTCTTCTCAAAAGTGTTCAGTCTGTTTCGGGTACGGAGATGAGATAACATAACTGAGGACATAAGCTCACAGTTCAGTTCTGTCAGTGCATCATCACCAGCACAGGGAGAAACTGGTTAGATGCCTGATCTCTTAATCTGGGAATAAGCAAGAAGTGTGAAGATTTGCTAAAAAGCTTTTTTACTTCAGAGGGGAAATAATCCCCATAACTGTTGCATAACTTGCCTTTGTTTTCCTCTTAGTTGAAAGTTACCTGCCAAAAAGCAGATTTAAACCTCTTTGTATATTAACTGTGCATTTAATTTCTGCATCGTAGTGGCTGTTGTAACAGATCTCTTCTTCCCTGAAGGAATCAGAAGGCCAAGGTTGTCCTTTTTGCCGCTGTGAAATCAAAGGCACAGAACCAATTGTTGTAGACCCGTTTGACCCTAGAGGAGGAGGAGGATTATCACGGCAAGGGGCAGAAGGAACTCCCTCACCCAATTACGAAGATGATGACGATGACAGAGCTGATGATTCCCTCTTCATGATGAAAGAACTCGCTGGTACCAAAGTAAGGTCACCAGAGTGTGTGTTAGTAGGCGTGACAGAATGTAGAAAGACTGCACGTTCTCCGTCAGCTTTCTGCGGTCTGACTTGTGCGTGTGAGGGTTGTCAGACCTTATAACAGGAAAGATTTTACTCAGGTTGTAAAATGTGGATTTAGGTTCAGTTTTGTCAGTTCAGTTTGTGCTGTCAGTTCTGTTAGGCAATGGTGATCACACTTTGAAATTGTCCATCCTTTGTGGGTTGTCTTGAAAGAATCCTTAGAAAGGGCTTGACCTATTGGAATGTCACATCTATGTTTATAATGCTTCTCTGCATGCTTAGCAATGCTGCCTTTGATTTATTAGCTATAGTTCACTCATATCAGCAAAAATTCATCCATTTTCCCCAGTGATGAATACAGCCAACCAGATACAGTCTTCCCAAGATCCTGATGACTAACAGGGTAGAGGGCAGGCTATTTTGCTGAGGAAGTCAGTTTAACTGTCATTTTTTTATAGGGTGTCTGATAAATTTGTATAATAAAGTTGTGATAACTCTCTGTCATTAGTGTGTGCTTCCTGCTAGGAGATGTGTACAAGACAGGCATTCTTTACAGATCCCTGCATGTTTTTTTCTAAAAGCTCCTTGCTGCTTTTGCCCTTCTGCATTTAGCGTTGTTTTACTGCATAGAGAAGTTAGAATTGGGGTAATTTTTAATAGTTGGATTCACTAAAATAAGCTGCCTTTCCTGGTCAGAAAGAATCCTCTACGCTGGTTTTACCTATGGTCATATATCTCTTTAGCTTCCACCATGTGAAATAGTGTACCAGAGAGTGAACCGTGTTCCTGGAGGTAGTCTTCGTGTATACATAGCTTGGGGGGAAGCAAAGCAATTTCTTCAGTGTGACATCCTGTTGTGGTTTGCAGTAGGCTAGTCCTCTGTATTTGTTGGCACCAGTGAGTTCAAACCCCTGTAAAGCTTCTCAAAGTTAGAAAGCACTTGCGTGTAAAATGAACTTTCTGAAAAAGAGAAGAACAGACACCGTTCTGATTTGTTAGGTGGAAAACCAGCTTTCCAGGGACAAAAATGGAGGGTTTAATGCACACTAGTGATTGCTGCGCTGCAGGTAATGTGCAGAGCGGTGCCTGCGGTGGTGAGTGGGTTTTGCAGCAGATCACGCCCTCTTGTGTCGGAAAGAGAAGCAGCTTGCTTCTGCTCGGGGCGCAGAAAGGCATGGTTGTTATTCCAGCAAAACAGCTCGTCTTTTATTGTGTGCCTTTTTAGTTGTCTGCCACGGCTGAACCCATTGGTGATCTTCGAGGCTTGCTGCAAGTCAAATGCTGTTGTGCCGTGAAGCCGCCCTCATTTATTAGTGTATGATTGTTATTAATAGAGTAATTTGTTACCAATAGCAATAACGAAGCCAGTACAGTTTCCACAGGGCGTGGCAACCCCTCCAGAGAAAAGGAGTTCTGCTGGATTTTTTCACTTGTTGATTTTCCCATTCTTTTCTTTTTCAGGTCGAGCGTCCTCCTTCTCCATTCTCAGTAGCTCCACAGGCCACCCTTCCTCCTGTGCCACCGCGACTGGATCTCTTGCAGCAGCGAGTGTCCAATCCACCTGGGGCCTCCAGTCCTGGGACCACTTCAAAGGTCGAACACACCATTTGTCCTTTCAGCTATGATTTTGGTTGGGTGGGCAGGAAGGAGAACATTCTGGTGAACCCTACATGTTCTCTGTGATGTCCCCAAGTACTTTGACACAAGACTTTTTCCTCTTCCGTGAGAGCCCCGTCTGTCCTGAAAGCAGATGCTTCACTCTGGAATCCATGGTCAGAGTCCCTCTTTGCTGCTAAAGGGCCTGTCTTTACATTTGCCCATGCAGTTGCAGAAAGCAGCTAGTCCTAAGCTGAAGTATTTGCTCGCTTAGGCTGACTGGTGTCCCCCTGTTGAACTACCAGTTTATAGTTATTACCAATACCTTAACTGGTTTTCAGCTTCAGACACTGCTGCCTATGCCCTTTGGAACCACATTTATGGGCTTGTGTTTTGTTCTAGCTAGCAGGCTGGATGTGGGAAGGTGTCACATCGCTGTCCCAACTTTTCTTCACAAGTTTTTTCAGATAGAATTTTTTTCAGATAGAAAGCTAAGGAAGGAATGAAATGTGTGTGACTGAGTGAGATTAACTGGTTTTCTGATTGACTAGCAGAAGGTTTTAGTGCAATCTTGGTGGCATTTGGTCATTGGCTGTTGAGATTTGGCAGCAGTTCTTCATCTAGTTTGCATAAATTGATGAAACTGTGCTTGAAAGGTCAAGCAGAAGAAAATACTCGTTTCTATGAACATTCATTGCCACCTGATGGATGTTAACATGTATAAATAACCCACTGTTGCATGCTTTTTAAATTACGGGTATTCTTTGTTTGGAATCCAGTCCAATGCTCCTGTAAGCTTTGGGTTTTTCTTCGGGAAAAAATAATCTGGGGTTTTTAGTGGCAATCTGCAGCTGTGTGTAGTTACTGTGTTATCACTTCAACCCTGTAGAGAAGGTGTCTCTGGAGAGTTAACTGGTGGAGATGTGGAACCAGATAAAACAAAACCCAAAACTCACCCTTCTGCCACTCGCCTCCCTCCTTTTCTCATTCTGTGGCTGGACTGGCTTTCTTAAGCAATAATTTGCATTCTTCTGCCTTCCAGGCTGCACCTGGTACGCTTCACAAGGATAAACCTTTGCCGATCCCACCCACGCTCAGAGATCTTCCCCCGCCACCGCCTCCAGACAGGCCACATTCCATTGGGACTGAAGGTCGACCTCAGAGACGTCCCCTGCCGTGCACTCCAGGAGACTGCCCTTCGAGAGACAAACCACTCCCCGTGCCCTCCAACCGCCAAGCGGATCTGTGGCCCTCCAGGCCAATTCCTAAAGCCCCATCTGTAGCTCTCAGCCCTGGTGACCCGTGGGCTGGGAGAGAACTGTCAAACAGGCACTCGCTTCCCTTTTCCTTGCCCTCTCAGATGGAGTCCAGGGCTGACAGCCATCGGCTTGGGAGCACGCTCAGCTTGGACAACCCAGTGGTGAGTGGGCTGATTGGAGGTGAAGGTAATCTGTGAGGAAGTCAGTCTTCCGGGGTGCCCTCTTATCATAGTTTACATCTGAATTGGACCATCTTGTGCCAAGGGAGAGATGAAAAGGAACTGGTGGTTGCACAGCAAGGGAGAATAAAGGGAAGACTTCCTAGGGAAGTGCTTTGGTGCCTCTTGGGAGCAAGGCTGAAATCCCATTTTGAGCAGTCATGAACCACAGTTTCATCATCACTGTTCATCTTTCAGTTTTGAAAAACTGAGAATGTTTTGTACTGGGAGCTGATGGGCTGAAAAAGTATAAATTACTCTTCTCAGTTTTCAGTCCTGTAAAACCTACGCACAGTAGCTATGATTCGTTTAACACAGTAAAATTTGAGTTACATTTGGATCTGTTACTATCACCAATGTGACGATGTATAACTTAGTAGTCCAACATGTTACTCTGTAAAAGAAGTTCTAGGCAGTTTTGCTTTCTTTGATACCATGCCCTAATTTTTTTTTTCTTTTAAAACCTCCAGCATTCTAAAATTGAAAGCAAGTACCATCTTAGGCAGATTGTCTGAGAAAATTACACTTGCATTTGTTGTCATTCTGTCTCTGTATGTGTGTGTGCTTATCTGTATCCTGTTCCTCTCATCCCCCATCTTGGCCTATTTCAAGCTGATTTTTACAGAGCCATTGGAGTCTCAAAAGATAACAAAATTCCTACGGTTTTTGTGTAAAGTCAATTGGCTACAGGAGAAAAGTCCTGCTTCTCCCCTCACTGAGGGAAACTGTCACAGAACTACTGGATTTCTAACATGTCAGTAAATGCTTTGGAATAGATGAGGATGCTTCATTTCCCCAGAGGATGTGTTGAATGTCTGGCTGGCAGCTTTGCAGTGTCACTGGTATATGTGGTGTTTCTGATTCACAGTTTGGAACTTTTTCTTTCAGAGCTCGAACAGTGGTCCAGCAACAACCTCAGAGTGTGAACACCCCAAAATTAAACCCTCTTCATCTGCCAATGCGATCTACTCCTTAGCTGCCAGGTCTGTTGTCTTTTAGCAAAAGTGTTCTTTTATAACTTACAGAATGGTAAGCGTAGGGTTCTCTCCATGCAAGTGCCAGGGACAGAATTTGACACAACTCTGTCAGCCTCAGTTATAATTTCCCACTGATCCAAAATACACAATCTAGAGAAAGTAGACAAAATCAGCATCCCAAAGATCTGTGCACAGTGCTGGTAGTTACCCTTGTCTGTGGCAATAGCAGACAGGCTCCATTTGCCATTAGCACTTTTATGAATTCACTTCTGAGTTGGTCTTTACGTGAAGCAGGTGATGTAGAATGTGTATGATATTGTCAGCTTGCTTTCACATAGTGACTTTGTGGCAGCGTGACCTTGCTGCTGAGAATCCTGCCAGCCAGGTTATTTCTTTAGAGAGAATCACTGTGAGATGGCTGCTTGTTATTTCTGCTGTGGATTTTAAAGGCCACTTTAATGTTAATTACATTTGGCTAAATGTTCTTCTGATGTTTATATCTTGTTTCTTCTGCCTCCAGACCACTGCCTGTACCAAAACTGCCTCCTGGGGAACAGTCTGAAAGCGATGAAGACACTGAATACATGTCACCATCCTCTCTGCCTGTGGTGCCTCCAGGTCCTGCTGTACAAAAACCAGAGATGAAAATGCCTTTGGAAATGACTCAGAGTTTACGGTGAGATTCTGTTTGTATGCACTGTGCTTCCTCCCCACAGGTCTCAGAAAGCATATTTGTTTACTAGGGTTGAGATTTTGCTTGCTAAGTTTGCTGAATTTCCCCAGTGATATTCACCAGATCTAGAGTAACATAGCTGACTGTAAATGAAATGTGAGTACTGCTCTTCTGCAGAATCCTTACACAGTATTAGAGGAGTCAGATAACCACTCCCCCCTCTTTCTGCCAGTGACCTTTTGAGAGCGGCAGCAAATGAAATTCAAAATCCTATTAAGAGGTTGTGTTCTGGCAGTATCAAACTCGTCTAAGCTGATATGCTGTATTGCAGTATACATGACTAGAGCATTTTTCTGGAACAGATATTCTCGCATAGAGCAGTGGTGATTTCACTTTGAAGCAGAGATCTGTTCCGAATCTCAGTCAGAGAGACTAGGTGGTGGTGCTTGAGCACTGTCACTGGTCTGAAGGGAAATCCGTGTTCTCTCCCTCAGAGCTTTAGACTGCGACCAGCAGCCGGATGGCTCTATGTATGAAGCAATGTACAACATTCACTCCCAAGTAGCATCCTCTGCTTTCGAGACTGTCAACACTTCTGGTGAGTGGGTGTGCTAAAAAAACAACTGAGAAACTGGGGTACAATGAATTGGTCCCAGTCCCAGCTGGAACAGTGTTTTAGACTAAATTAAGTGTTACTTGCTTTTGCTGTTAACATAGCTAGGATGCGTGTGGAAACATCTGGGTCTGGGTACTGCAGTCAGCCTGTGGGGATGTTGTTGAGAAGCCTGGTTGGAATGCACTGTGAAAATACTCAACAGTTGTTAAAAAAATTGCTGGTTTGAAGTTGTTTTGTTTTGGTTTGTTTTTTTTCTGGGTAGCAGTTGTCAGCCCACATCTGTCATAAGTATTTTTAATCTAATACTACCTTCCAGAAAGAGCTCCCACTGAATGTAGGGTTTTGGCAGCAAAACCTTAGTTCTGTGTCCCATCAATGTTTGTGAACTACAGGTGAACAGTCTGCCTTGAGAGACAGAGGCTCTGTTCAGTCCCAGAGCTTAAATGTGCCTTTTACTGTAGATGAAGGTGATCTGGCAGCAGCCCCTGCCAGCAACGGCCCTGAAGAGTCAGAAAATGAAGAAGATGGCTATGATATCCCCAAACCACCGCTACCAGTTGCTATTGCTCGTCGCACACTGTCTGATATCTCCAATGCCACACCTGCCTTCAGCCGAATGTCTTTGGAAAATGACCCTGTAACAGGTTAGAGAACACCCGTACTCTTCTTGTTGTAGTGGGTGCTGATGGCTTGCTGTCCGTGTTTGAAACTTCTGTCACTTGCTCAAATTTTTGTATGTAAGCTGTAAAATCAGCTTTACCAGGCAGAGTTAGGCTGGTCCTTTGGGTGTTCATTTGGTTTACAACTTAGGAAGCACTTCCTTGGTCTCTAGCTAGCTAATGACCTAATCACTGAGCTAGCAAATCACATTTAAATCACACTTAGGAAAACCTTTCATCAGCTTAAAGAGTATTCCTTAAGCCACTGTTCTCTACAGGGCGTAGCATCCTCTTTGTACCAGGGCCTGAACCAGAACTTCAGACTGTTACTGCTTATCACTGTTCCAAATGAAAGGTGACATGGCTGGCCTTGCAGAGCTTGTCTGGCTCAGTCTCGGCCGTGGCTGTTGTCAGCAGATGGCACAAGTGTGCTGTTGGATGCTGTCGGTTCCTTTGAGCGGGGACCTAGTGGTTAACCAAGGTCAGCTTTTTGTCCCTGGGGAGTAGAGGACATCTTGTCCTTCTGGCCGCAGGGCACATTCTCTGAGGGAGAAACCAAAGCCTCAAGTCTTCAAGAGCCTTTCTGAATCATGCTTGACTTACTCCCTACAACTGCCCAGCAGCTCTGAAGGAAGCTCTGAAACTCTTCCTGTTGGGGGGCTTTCAGCATACCTGAACACCCTGGCCATTTGCCAAGTAAGAGGCGTGAGTTTCTTGTTTCTTCTGGAGGCAGAGGAGAGGCAGAGCCTCCTGTACCTGGGACCACTTGCCCCAGTGAGTCTTCTGTTTACCTGCTTCACCACCTCCCCTTCCCTGAGCTTGCCCTTCTGCAGTGCAGAAAAGAAAAGTTTATTAGCTTTTGGCACTCCTCCCTGCCTTCCTTTTTTAGGTCTGTCACTGTGTCTGTAGGAGATGTGGCTGACGGGGATAAGAAGGGCCAGAGAGAGCTCACATCCTCCTTCCAGATGAAGTACTGAGCTTAATCATTGACGGTCCTTTGTTCCTACAGCCCTGAAATAACAATGCTGTTGTCCTGCTCTGTAGTGTTAGGAGATCTGCTAATGAGAAACGCTGTGGAAATGTAGATTATTACAGCTCTGGGAGCACAGGCAGTTTTCTGAAACACTGAGTTGCTATTGAAGCCTGGCATTAAGTGAGCCTTGCTAGAAGGGGAGACATTTCAGCAGATTTATCTTCTTGTGCGCTGTGCCCTACTGTTCAGTTTCTTAATCATTTACCAAAAAACTGCTGCTAGTTGTCCTTTCAAACTGACCCGTGGTCTCTGAAATTGGATCCAGTTCAAGCTGAAACAGCTATTTCAAAGGACAATTTGGGGGAGAGAAGTGGGTAGCCCTTTTTCTCAAATGCATAAAAAGCTTTTTATGTGTAAGAAGCTTACACTTTGAAGATACAGAGTTGAACTGCATTGTGGTTGGTGAGGAAGCTTCAATGAATTTGTTTCCTGAAGAGCTTGGTGCTTTTGGTGCAAGTTTCCACAATGACTGCTTCTTTCCTGACCAATGCTGCAGTGCCCGCTCTAAAAAGGGATTGTTTGGACATTCTTAGCTTTACAGAATTGTCTATTAGACACCAGTTCTATTGTTAGAAAACACGATCTTGAGTGCCTCATGGAGTTTCTCCAGAAGACAGAAAAATTTCTTGAAGGCGATGCCAAATATTAATGCGGAATAGCCTCTTGTGATTTGCAAAATAGGAAAAAAAGTGTTTTCTGCAATAATACAGGAGGTTAGAACTGAAATGATCAGGTGTTGGATTAACACATTATGCAACGTGTCAGAGTGTTTGTTGTCTTTCTTTGTTTATTGGCTACCCTTTTTTTTCCTCCCCTGGACTAGTGCATGGTGTAGCTACTGGCAAGTAGCACATCTGAATGCCAGTGGAAAGGCAGAACAGGCTGAGCTTACTGATCTGCCACAGCTGCCAGCCCTTAGGTAGGGTGGGCATCTATAGGAGCTCTTGTAGGTGGCCCTGGCCTGCTGATGGGCTGGCAAAGGAAGAGGAGCAGACCCTTCAGAGAACATAATTTAGTTGCTGGAGCAGTTGTGGTGGACAAATTGTAATTGGTAATTCTAGTTCTGTGCCTGCTCTCCCTCAGCATGCTGCAATGTGGACAGCAGTTCTATGGGGAGAGGTCAGCATCTGGACAGTTGAAGTGGAGGTTGCTGTCTGATTCTAGAAGGAAATGGGATGTTTGGTAAAGTTGCATATTCTCTGTGTCATCCCTTCCCAGCAGGTCTCTACTTCTTATTCGAAGGCTGATCTGAGCTCTGCTCACAGACACACACATACTCCTTGTCATTTTTTTCTATTTATATGGTCTTATCTTACTAAATGAGTCTTATGTGGCCTCCTAATCAAAAAAATCTTCCTAGTCATTCTTTCTCATGAGAGGGGAAGCTGAGCTAATCCACACTGTTGTGTGAGAGAATAGGCTGGTTGGAGAAAGTGGCATAGCTTTCAGTGGCATGTTTTTAAGTGCCATTTATCAGTCTGATGTCATTCCTGCTTTGTTCCAAGCGAGAATCACGTGTCCCTTTTTGAAGTGTTGCATTTGTTTCTCCTTACAGGTTTTTCAGATGGCTCTCAAGTTCCAGAAAGGCCACCAAAGCCGCTACCACGGAGAATAAATTCTGAGAGGAAAGCAGGGAGCTGCCACACAGGCGGAGCCAGCAGTGGGACCAGTGCATCGCTGCAACTCTCCAGTGAGATCGAGAACCTCATGAGCCAAGGCTACTCATATCAGGACATTCAGAAAGCACTGGTCATTGCACATAACAATATTGAAATGGCCAAGAATATTCTCCGGGAGTTTGTTTCCATTTCCTCCCCTGCTCACGTGGCCACATAGCACATTACCTCCACACCTACAGCTTCTGTGGACCAACTGCCTGGGCAGCCATAGCCCAGCTACGCACCAAAGGGGAAGGGGGTTCCTATAGAGACTTCGTGCTGAGGTCAGTCCTGCCTTTTAAGAGAATCAGTTATCAGGTTTTTGTGGTTCCAGATTTCAAAGCAGTGAAATGAAATGGAGCAGAATGGTGTTTTATACAGTGTATGTCTTGGAGTCCTTTACCCCTACCTCTTCTTTGAGAGAACAGATTTCTTTCCAGGGTGTTGGCAGAGAACGGTATTGCAACAGGGGATCCCCGAGCTGATGCCCTGGAGACTGGGGGGAGTGTTTTGTGCTGTGAATTCTAAGTGAATGCTCTGAGAAGCAAAGTCTCAAGGTCGGTGTGGTGTGTCCTGTGGTTCATGGTACTAGGTTTGGATCTGTCCGCTGCTGTGTGTCTGGCTCAGGCTTTTTTAGAGCAGCTTGGAGGTCACTTTCTGCTGGGAATAAATAGAAGACCTTGGAAGAATCTTTCGATTGCTTCCTGTTTGCCATGGTGTTTCCCTCTTGCCTGTAGTAACAGCATTTATTGCTTATGATTCAAGTCCTCCCTTTTTGCCTGGAGATAGCGTGACTAGCTTCTGTCAGGCAGTTTGATCTTGACAGTGCTGGGAGTTGGATTTCTTTCATGTGTCCTCTTGCCGGCAGCACTGGCAGCACCAGATTCCAGGCAGCTAGATGTGCTGAAAGTTTTGCGTGTTTTTTAGGGGTGGGAGAGGGTAGGAAGAATTTGAGTGAGAGCAAAGAACTGGCTGCTGCTGCTTCTCCTTTTTTTAGCCTTGAGCATTTTGTGCTTTGATGCTCAAACTTGATTGTGGCCCTGCTGGGCTCGAGCAGCCGTCACTGAACACTCCCGTGCGCTCTTTTTCTAGGAATGTTGCACCTGGTAAATAAGATGTTTTATTTATTTTAATTGCATGATGGCTGTTGCAGACTAGTGGCCTTCACGCACATTCCATCGTCTCCTTCGGAGACCTTTTGCGGGAGCCAGCTGTCTTTGTGCCAGGCTGTTTTGTGGAATTGGTAGATGCAGCTGATGTATTTGTTGGTATCTTAACTTATTTGCAGTAAAAGTAATGTAGCAGTGCTCTGCATGGCTACCAAAACAACACGGGGGCTCTTTCCATTTCCATTACTCTAAAGTATTGCCAGAGCTTGTGTTAAAACAGCTCTGTATTTGTAAAACAATCACACGGCTTTAAAAGTCAGTACTCAGCTGTTACTTTGAGCAAACCTGACTTGCATACTCAGCTACTTAACTCTGTTCCTATATGCTTGATGGGGGAGAAGTGTATGGCTCCTTGCGAGAGGATTTAAATCACACAGGGATATGCAGATGGCAGCCGGACGAGCGCTCAGCGCACACTGAGAGGCTGTGAGCCTTCTGAAGCACGTCCAGCAGTATCTGCAACTCTCTAAGGGTAGCAGCAGTCGCTAGGCAAAGGCTTGCAACTGGAAGTGCTGTTGGAGCGATTCTGGCAGTTGGATGCAGTTTAGCAAAGGCAATTCCACGTAAGATTTTTGGTTTGTGGAGAGTATAGGTTTCTCTCTAGATCTCCAGCTTTATAACTTGAGGCGGTGGGTTCCAGGCAGTTTAAAAGCATGAACTGTTTCTCTTTCTTCTCCTCCTTTCTTTAGCGAAGAAAACATTCTCTGAAACCATAAGGAGATCTTCTGCAATGCTTACAGGGCCATCACCACCATTGGTATTTTGGGGCCAGGGCTGAAACTTGTAAACGCAGCACGGTGATGAGGTTTCTGTCAGGGGGCACGGTGCTCTGCAGGGGTGCACAGAGAGGTCGGGTGCAGCCGAGGGCAGGGTGAAGGTGTTGAGGTGCAGAGAAGGCAATGTCTGTGCACATTGTGCTCAGGGAGGAAGAGCTGTTCTTTTTCCTCTGCCCATGCGTGCAACAGTCAGCAGCATGGGGAGCCAGTCCTGCTCTTTCTGTGTGAAGTGCTCTGCCGGTTGTGCACAGCAGCCTTGGTCAGTGTCTGGAGAAGCAAGCCCAGCCCTGGTGCTGCTGAAGCAGGAATATGGGGCAGCTGGGGTTGTTCTCTCAGTAGATCTGCGTGTTGAGCCACCAGTCCTAGCCTCTGAGAGTTATTGCCTGGCTTTGTCCTGAAGAAGCAGGTAAAAACCCTTGTGTGAGGGAGCACTAAGGCTTTATTTCCCTCCTTTTCATATTCTCTCCAGGGCTGCCACTAGCTCCATCTTGGGTTTGGAGCCACTTCATGTCTGACTTGCTGTTTAAACTCAGTGCAAGTGTGTTCAAGTGTGGCGTGTGACTCTTGCCACTGCCAAGGCTGCGTAAGAGCCAAGTCCAGCCAGCTGGAAAGCCTTAACTCTTGTCTTGCCCTGTGTGTGATCAGAGTAGCGATGCCCTGTCCCGTACAAGCCCTTCCTTGCAGGCTGCTTGTAATGCTTCATTAAATCACGCCAAGCAGAGCTATGGGCCTGTCTGGGGCGTTGATGTGTTGAGGGTATTGTGCCAGGGATTAGAGAGCGCAATCTTCGTAGCATGTATCACTAATTTTTCTGCATGTGTCCTTTCTGTGCACCATGTCTCAAACTGCTTTAAGAAACTTAAGTCTTTTCTTCCTTAGACACGTAGGCGTTTGCTAGAACCACTGAAGTGCAGCAGAGTCCTGGCCCTGTCTTATGGTTGTGCTCTGTAACGTCAATCCAGGCACTTATACAGTGGGTTTTTTTTTTTCTTGTTGTTCTTTCAGAAAAGCCTAAGATTTATTTACCATTTTTTTTCCCTTCACCTCCTTGATTTTTATTCTTAAGAAGTTAACTTTATGATGCTACTTTAAAAAGAAAAGAAAAAAGAAAAAAACAAACCTACCCAAATGTCTGGTGCCTTTCTTAATGAATGCGGCAGCGCTAGGCTGGATCTGAGCATCCATTCCTCTGCAATTGAAGAGCCCCAATTAGTCAAGCTGTAAAGGTGCCTTTGAGTACTGAGACAGCTTTGAAAGGGGCAAAAAGAAGGGGCAAGAAAGATGGGCGATTGTCACTTCAACTATGACACTGTGTTTTGTAGCATTTCAACTGTGGAGGTTTCCTACGTTACCTGTTAGTAACAGTGACTTGTCTGGACTGGTGCTATACTGAGATTGGTATGAGGACAATAGAATCGTAGGACAGGGTTGGTTTTGCTTGTAACAAAAATAGGAGTTCTGCTCAGAAAAAAATGCTGGTTTTCCCCTAACCTGTCAAGCCAGGACACAAAGCAAGCAGAAAACGCTTTGTACAGCAGGAGCTGGGCACAAAATGCGTGGGGCCAGTACGGCTCTGCACGGAGAGCAGCGGAAAGCCAGCAACCAGCGTCTGCTCCGCACAGACCGGCCGCTTTACTGCGTTCAGCTGTAGCTGACTGGGAACCTGAAATGAGACCTGTACTGCCAGGGGTGTGGTAAAACTGGTCTGCTGCACTGCCCTTGTGTGTCTGTCGCTGCTGGGAGCCAGCGGACTCGCTTTCGCTAGGGACAGCTTTTCTGCATGCCCTTCACTCAGCCCTTACCCTGGGGGAGCCGGACAGGCTCGCAGTACAGCATGTTGCTTCCTGCACTAGACTGATGACATTACTGTAGCTAATCCTGAGGCAGGGTCATTACTGTAAATGGGGGGAGGGGGGGTTGTTGGTTTTTTGTTTTGGTTTTTTTCTTGGTTTGTTTGGGTTTTTTTTCAGTTGAGGAGAAAGAATGCAGCTCCCAGGGCACTTTCTTAAATGTGCCACTTTAAAAAATTAGTGGGGAATAAGGACACTTACTTTTAAAGTTCCTAATAGAAATCTTTTCTGAAATTCCTGGTGGGGGAGGAACAGTTGTTCTTTCTCTTGAATGACAAATACCAATTTGTATAATATCAGTGTTAAAGATGTTGAGATTTTCACAAAATATTTTAAAAAAGTATAATAGTGTCATTAATATAAAAATATAATAGCAGTATTTAATCCTTTCAGATCTGTAAAGAATAAGGAAAAACAGAAGGTAAATATTCTTACAGAGAGTAGCTGAGCTTTAAGGTTCACTTGGTTTAAAGTCCTCATTTTGTTTGCAAATGCATTGTTAATGTTTAGAGGTTATACTAATGTTATTTATTAATTGTTTCCATTCTTGTATGCTGCCCACTAAGAGCTTCTTTGTTTGGGATTTCATTCACCTGTGTCAGTAAAAAGAAAACAAAACAAAGTTTTATTTTTAAATAAAATTTCCTTTGTCGTAGCATATGGTCTGTGTTGTGTCAGTTCTGTGAGTCCTGGAAAAGGAATATCCTGCTCAAGCCTACCTCAGTCGTCTTGTTTAGGGTGCCCAAGTCCAAAACGTGCAGTTAGCCTCTTGGATCTCTTGCAGACTGTGACTGACTTGGTCACTGTTTTAACCATTACCACAATTCTCTGGTAAATGCAAATCATGGATACTAACAAACGGGGAACAGGAATGTTTTATACAGAGGTTATACTACTAAGTATATGATGGAGTTAACATACCCTAAAGTCAGTCAGTGAAGTCTATAATGCATCAGGACCCATTAGAGTGAGAATAACATTAACACATTTGTTACTACCCACCAACAGTGTCTGAGGGAGTCTGCAGGAATCCGGTCGAGTCTCAGGGGTTCCACAGCATCTGCTGGGCTCTGGTAGATCCTGAAGCATCAGTCCCACTCTGCTGGAGTCTGTTTGGTTCTATGTACCTCTCAACGACTCTCTTAGTACATTGCTGATGACTCTAAAAGAGATGTATAATTACTGCAAAGCATTTCTGGTATTATGTTGCCCCACTGTAGAATATAATTATATATGAATTACAAAGGGCATATCCTAAATCCAAAATCACATACACACTTCTGACTTGACTCACTGCAATTCACCCATCAGCTATAACACACAGAAAACCCATTTTAAATAAATACATGGGTGAGAATCAATACTTTCTTTACTTAGTCTATTCTAAAATATACAGCACAGTGTGATCTTCTGCAAATAAGGCAATACACTTCTACTGCCTCCTTCGAGTAATACAGGGTCTAGGAGACACAATATAACGCGTTCAGGTCTTACACAACTGACAGCTGTATACAAGCCATTTACCAAACGGATCACAGGATATATTCGATTGGCAGCGATTGCATTACACTGTCGTTTTTGCTTTGTAACACCTGCATAAAGCAACAGGCTAACTCAGTGTCAGAGCTACACCCACCTCAGTCCGGCAGCAGAGGTACCAGTTGCAGCTCTCTGAGGTCTAAGGAACATTTCTACCTTTCCTGTAATTTATAAGCTAATGTTTCCATCACTTCCCCATCCCTGCGTGCTACCCACTGGTTCCATCGCTTCTCTCCTTACAACAAACAGTTAAACTTCACATTTTACTTTAAAGTACCGGTTGTCACATCTATACGCACCCTTGGACCATTCTCATTTTTCTCCTCTTGACAGAAGTGCTTTCTTTTTAAAACACATCAGTTATAATTGAGTACTATAGATGGAACTTTTTTATGCCTCTCCTAGATTTATTTTTTTTTTTAATGAACAACCCCAACACTCATATGCTAATGAAGTGAATAGTGTGATCAGTGACCTTACCTGCAACTTCTGGCAGTCCCCTTACCTGCTCGTGCCTTCACACTGCTCAGCAGATCATCTTTCACCATCTGGTTCTTTCTAAACAACGTAAATCCTCAAATCCAGAAGAGCTGGAAGTGCCTTGGCAAAAGCCCGGCAGCTGTTCACTCTCAGGGCTCGAGAAACAAACTTTTATGACAGTTTCTTCTAGCTGGTTATCATCAGTTTTGGCCCTTATTCAGGCAACACTCAGAGCCAACCTCTGCTGAGGGGCATCCTGCACAGAGAAGAGTACCTTTCCTGAACAGGCTGGTGGGAAGGCATCAGAGATCATGCCTGATGCAACAAGTGCCCACAGTTCATACTTGCCACTTGTGGTTTTACACTGAAACCCCCATCAACACCTTATTTCCCTGTAAATCTTTACGTAGGGACAGACAAATTTTGCTTATGGTGAACCAAACCATTCCAGGACATTGCATTCCCTCTGCCTGAGCCACTACTCAAGCTTCTCTGCTTCTGCCAGCAGTTTCCAGTAGGCTCAGGAAAGGATCCAGGAATTCGTGTCTAGAGCGATCAGCCAGCCCCCAAATCCACACAGGAAATAGGGGTTGGCTTCTCCTGCAGCACTTACCTTGCAGGGGTTTTTTAATGAATCCCAAAGATCTCTTCTGACTGGTGTTTGCTTCCGTGCATTATTTTTCCTATTCATTCCACTTTAACAAGCTTTTGGAGATGAAACTGTGGTGAGGTTCCAATGTCACACGCAAGGAGCACGCTGATCTCACACGGTGCTCGTACACAGAATGCGAGCAAGACAAGGAATGCTGAGAACATCGCTACGCAGCTCCGACACGGTGTCTCTGAACCTGAAGGAGCTTCCTTGGCTTACCTTAGAGTGAGTCCTCAAGGGATGGTACTGAGGGGCCAGAGGGGCTTGGGACATGCAGCAAGTGGGCAGCAGCAGCTCAGCCTTT
>JANHGN010010568.1:70646-83019 GCA_024605025.1 Megaceryle maxima | reverse complement strand
GAGAAGCCTGAGAGGGGAGCTGATCAATGGTTACAAATCTCTGCAGGGTGGGTGTCAAGGAGAAGGGGCCAGGCTCTTGTCAGTGGTGCCCTGGGATAGGATATGGGGCAATGGTCACAAACTGGAACCCAGGAAGTTCCACCTCATCACGAGGAAAATCTTCTTCCCTGTGAGAGTGACAGAGCCTGGATCAGGCTGCCCAGAGAGGTTGTGATGTCTCCTTCTCTGGAGACTTTCCAAACCCCCCTGGATCTGTTCCTGTGTGGGCTGCCCTGGGTGACCCTGCTCTAGCAGGGGGGTTGGACTCGATGATCTCCAGAGATCCCTTCCAACCTCTACCATTCTATGACTCTGTGTCCTCTAACTGTGTTTATTATGATGAATTTAAATTCAGCCTGAGGAACTGATGGAGCTTTAGAGTGAATTTAATTTAATTCTAAAATAAAAAAAGAATGCAAGCATCTCATCCTCAGTTAACTAGTTCTGCACGTGAGTGTGTGCATTGATGTTTTGTTCTGTGTCATATGCTGCAGAGGTAGAGCCTGCCTGCTAGTTCTTTATCTTCAAAACCCCCTTTCTGTTGCAGAGTAAAAACAGATAATGCTTAATTTGGGGCCCTCTGATAGCACAATTCATCCTCTACTAGACAACCTTACCCATTAATTTGAGCAGCTTTCTGGGCATATTTTGCAAGTGAAGGCCAGAATGCATTGCTTAGTGTCAGGCTGGCTTTTTGAAGTAGAGCAAACATTTGCACTTGGCTGCTGTATTTTAATCCCACAGATGTGCAGACATCTGCCAGGCAGAATATGGTCTCTTAACAAGGGTCAGAAGCTTTTTTCTGAAGAAATTTTTGTGTAGGGTTTAGGGGACAGTAATTCTGCAGGGACACATTATGAGCATTTGCTCCATGCTTCTCAAATTTAGTTGATCCCAGGAAGGACAAACACTGCCAAACCTGCTTCTTTCCCAGGTCCTTCCTTAAAATGACTCTTCAACGTTTTTTTCTGCTCTGTGAGCACCAGGGGATTGTACTGACACACTACTTATTATATGGTTGGTCAGTCCTACTAACATGAATGATGTTTACTCTTTCCTTGCTCCTGGAAGATGTGCTTTAATTTTGTGGACAAGGTACTGAGTAATGAAGAGTAACAATTTACAGGAAGGCTGCAGTAAAGCCAGAGGTCACACACAGTTGCATTTCTTCCCTTAGTTCCATCTTATTGCTGGCCTAGGCAATGCAGAATACTTGTCCATGCTAAGCCTTCACCAAACTACTCAGAAATGAAGAGTGACATGTTACCAACCTTGGAAGAAATCCAAGAGACTGCTTTTGCCAAGAAAGGTTGGACCAGATGATCCTTGAGGTATTCTATCATCTCACCCAACCTTCCAAGTGACCAGAAACAGTTCCTCATTTTCACAGTAACTGGAATGAGTTCTGTCACAAGAGTCATTCTTTTATACTTCTGAATTTTCCACATCACTAATATTTCACCAACAGACTTAGAGCTGAGAGGTAACCAAGACAAACACAGTGACACATCTCAGCCACCAGAAAGCGTGTCAAAAACCTCTTGGAGCCTAAGGCATTAAACTTTCCCTTTGGACTGTATACCTGGCACAGGGAGAGTTTAGCACTTGCTGTGCTTGACTCTGTACCTATGAAATTATGCCTAACTCTGTAGCATGTCTTTATGGGAGGACTTCCTGGTGGGGAAGGTGACTGTTTTAAAAACAAAAGCACCACGATGGGTCAGGTCAGGCACTGATGTGTTCCCAATAATTCTGCAGCTAAGGGATCCTGGTTTTCAGGCTGTCATTGGTTCTTAGGACCATTTGCCAGGTTTGGATATCTTTCTAGGATCTGACATTGTCTCTGCATCTTGTCCCACCCCTGAGTCATTAAGGTTTACTAATTGTCTCTCATCTCCTACCCTGGGTGTCCCAAGAAGCTGTGAGCTGATGTTCTGGAATTTTGATGACCAGAACACAACACCATCAAAACCTTTCTCCTGTTGTGCCTTCTGGTGCTTCCCCAGCCAAACAGTCCTACTCATTTTCATTTGCACGAGTCTGAAGGTGTTCAGGTGTGGACAGTTTCTGCCACGAGACACTGTCAAGACTTGTGTTATGAGCTGTTGAAGTAAAAACAGAGATACACCTAAAATTAAACTCCTGAGTGAAGATACTCTTCCAAGTGCATCAGAACATCCTTTTGTTTGAATCTGCTTTGAACCCATGATCATCGCTTTCTTGCTGTTTTGGTTTCTAGGTCCAAGTTTCTGATTCTGAGTATGTCCACTTAAGGGTGTTTCAGAGCCTTCCTGCTATGAACCAAGGTCCCAGCCTCGTCAGCTTTCAGACTGGCAAAACCAGAGATGATCCTCTGACCTACTTCTGAGCAACAATGAGGAACGGTGCCTCACTTTTCACTCCTTCGCATGTGGATTCTGCCTGTGTCAGTAAATGCATGGAAATAAAATAAGTTTTGAAAGCTATTCATTCATCTACTGCATGTCATGTCTAGGAATGCTGCTTGGCTCAAGCTTTTTCAGAGCTCTTGGCTCTGAAATGCAAGGCTGTACCTAAGGTACTATAGCTGTAAGACAGAGCACACCCAAGCTGTGTCCTGCTCTCTAAGTGCAGCTTCACTGTAGGAGAGCAGGGTGGGTGAGGCAGGAATAAGGTCCTTGAAGGAAGGGGGGGCAGGCCCCCTGCTGCAGTTGAGACAGTTGAATCCCAGCATCCAGCCCCTGGAGCAGGGAGTCATTGTCCTGACTTGGTGTGCTTTACTGGAGACCTGTGGAGCTTAGTCCCTTTGGTTGGTGCTGGTGTTTGGGTTTTGGGGGTTTTTTTTGTTGATAGCATCAGCCACCTGCAATGAGAGCAGTCTTCAACTGAGAGCTGAGGTGACAGAGGGCAAGCCCAGGCCACAAGAAAAATTATTTTCCTGCTAGCAGCTGCTCAGGTAGGGCTTCTGCATTAGCTGCCAGGGAGCTAACTAAGCTCAGGCACAAGATGTGAAATGTGTAACTGGTTTTCAGCTTGTATTCCTGTTCTGGTGCTATACTGAAGGATGGCTATGTAACTGTCACAGGCATACAGTGCATAGAAAAATGTGGCAGTTGCCCTTTTTTCTGCATGCCTCTGTCCTGGAGCAGATGCTTTAAGTCCTCCAAGTGTGACAACAGGCTGTGGGACCCTGTGGCTTTGGGAGTAGTCTTTCCCTTGTGCATCTAATCCGGTTTCTCCAAGAGCTCGATGCTGCAGTCTAAGGTTACCAGTCTTTAAGATGCAGCAAGTCTCACATCATCACCACTAGCATCCTCTCACAGAAGAGCTTTGGAAGTGGAGGTGATACTCAGCTTTTTGAGCTGCGAAAACACCTTAGGAGGGGGAGTTACCAGCACAAAAAAAAGACCCTGTCTCTCCAAAACTGCTTTATTTTAGCAAAGCAAAGAAGTGCCATAAGCCAGACTTATGCTCTCCCTTTATCTCATATTGGAGGGGTAGGGGGAAGTCTTTGGGCTGACAAGAGCAAAAGCAGGTAACACACCCCCAGTAATCAGCACATTTTCCTTCTAAGCAAGGTGGGTTCCACAGAGAGCACACCTGCAAGAGAAAGCCAAGTAACATGCATGGGAGGTCACCATGCCCTCTCCTCACAAAGCTGTTTGTCATGTCTTCAGTCTGTGGCCAAGGACTCGCAGCAGTCATCCAGAAGGGAGCTGTGGCCCCTCAGTTCAGAGTGCAGCAACCCCTGTCCAACTCCCAAATTAATTACACAAGGCAAACAGTAAAAATTCCAAGCTTAGCTACAAGAGTTTCTGAACAAGCATAAGTCATTACACAAGCATCACAAATAAAATTACAGGCTGGCTGTAGTTGGAAGGGTCTGCTGGAGATCATAGTGCTCCTCTGCTCAAAGCAAGGTCAACTAAAGCAGCTAAGGACCATAGGTAGGTAGTATTTTGGTACTCTCTGTTGCTGGAGTCTCTACAAGCTCTCTGGGCAGCCTGATCCCATTTGACCATCCTGGTAATTACTAAAAGGGGAAAAAAGGGGGGATGGGGGAATTTTTTGTTGGGTTGTTGGTTGGTTTTCTTCCATATTTACGTGGAATTTGCTTATTTCACTTTGAGGCTATTGCCTCTTGTCCTTTCAGTGCACTGGGCAGTACTGAGAAGAGCCTGGCTTTTTACTGCCTCCCCCTCAAAGTCCAGGTTTCTCAGCCTCTCCTTTTAAGTCAGATATGTCAATCACTTCATTGTCTTGGTGGCCCCTTTGTTGGTCTCTCTCTGTCTCCCAGGATGGGGGACAGAACTCCTGCTGTGACCTCATCAGTTGACTAGTAGGGGAGGCCTGCCCTCTCCCTCTGCTGGCAACGCTTTTCCTAGTGCAGCCCACAGCTACCACTGGCCACCTTTGCCACAAGGCATCTCACGGGACAACTCCCAGGTCCTTTTCTCCAGGGCTGCTTTCCAGCCATACTGGTTATTCCTTCCCAAGTACAGGCCTGTGCATCTCCCTTTGTTGAGAGTTGTGAGATGCCCAGCTGCTCAGTTCTCCAGCCTGCTGCCATCCCAGTGAACAGCAGCACAACTGCCCGGTGTATCAGCCACACTGGGGTTTGTGGCATCTGCAAACCTGCTGGGGGTGCACTCGATCCCACCCCCCAAGGCAGTCGTGAAGATGTTACACAGTTGTGGTCCCTGTATTGACACTGAGGGGCTGACCTCTAGCTGAACTCTGCTGCTGAACCTTCTGAGCAGTTCAGCTGTTTGCAGTCCATTTATCTAGACATGCTTCATCAGTTTGTCTATGAGGATGTTATGGAAGACAGTGTCAAAAGCCTTACTGAACTCAAGGTAAATAACACCCATCTTCTCTCCCCTGCCATCACAGCAACCTCTCGGGCTGCCCAAGTGTGATTTCCCCTTTGCAAATCCATGCCACCTACTTCCAATCGCCTTCTTGTTCTTAAATGTGTCTGAAAATGGCTTCCAGGATTATTTGTTCATTTCCAGGGACTGAGGTGTGGCTGACAGGCCTGTAGCACTTGAGTCCCCTTCCTGAACCCAGGAGTGCCATTTTCTTTCTTCCAGTCCTTTTGAACCTGCCCCCATGCCCATGACCTTTCAAAGGGCACTGAGTGTGGCCTTGCAATGACAGCATTGAGTGCCTCAGCTTTTTCTGTGTCTTCTGTCGGCAGGTTCCCTGCTCCACTGAGCACAGAGGGCCCAAATCTTCCTTAGTGTTTCCTTTGCTGCTGACATACCTGCTGAAGCCCTTCTGGTTAGCTTTCATGTCTCTCAACAGATTAAAATGAACTATAACTAAGTACAATGTAGAATAAACATTTGGTTATCTGGAATAAGAGAAACACTCATGGGAAAAAACAAAAACAACAAACCAAAAAACCTCTGAGCAAGATAATAACCAATACTGAAAACCAATAAAGAGAACAATGAAACACCAGTCAAATATGCCATCTCAATTCAAGAGAAATATTTATTGTTATTAATGCAGAAATGATTGCCCAGCTGAAGTTCCTTTCCAGGACTTTTCCTTGGGACTGAGAAAATAAGCATGTTAAAATATTTTTTTTTTTTTAAACTCATACACCCTCTACTGGCCATTACATCCTACTGCTGCAAAAGGATTAACAGGGTTATTGAGAGCCTGTAACCCTCCTCTCTCTCATTTTCACAATCCCTTTGTCTCCAGTCTCTCTTCAGTTGTTTGCCAATAAAATACAAAGAACTGTTTGAATCTACAGAAATACAGCTGCAAAACAGCACCAAAAAATTATTCTGGTTTTCTCCTTACTGTACATATCTAAGTGGCACTCCCCTTTCCATTCCCAGACCAAGGAAGTTCACAAACCAGACTCAGGCACAGTATCCCAGTTAAGCTGCACTGACTTCAGCAGATTTGCATTAGTTTAGGTGAAAGGAGAGCTGAGAGACTCTAAAATTTAGATACTGCAGAGTAAGGGAGTGGCATAAAAGAAACTGATTTTTTTTCCAGTATGAAGTTTAAAAAAAAAAAAAAAGACACTTCCTTTTCTCCTTTGTTGGCACAGGAGTTAACATTTTGCATCCTATAGAAAATGCACGTTAAGAAACCGTTAGGAAAATGCACAAGATAAGCTTGCTAGAAAAAAGTCAGTTCATCATGCTTAGTCTTGCTGCTCTGGTAACTGTGGAGACTGAGCGGCTTGTTCTCGTGAGGGAGGCTCCTGAACACCCGCAGGTGCATGAACTCATCATTGCCAACATGGACCTGCAAAGCATGAAAACAAGAGAGTACCATGGAGTAACAGCAGCCTTCAGCAGGAAGGTTGGTGTAGATCGGTGAGTTTTTGAGGATGGAGAAAGAGAGAGGTGGTTAAAAAAACCATCACCTCAGGTGTGGTCTTGTTTTAAACCAGACTGGGAGTCACGACTTTGTGGAAACACCACCAGACCTTTCTGTATTTGTTAATCCTCCCTGCACCTCTGAGATAGGGAATGTGCAGGTAGGGACTTGGAGCTGCATAGAAGTGATTCACATATTAAATACATGCAAAGTGCTCTAATCTTCTCTGGCTCAACAAACACTTAAATGCTTTGATTGCAGTTGCTTGGGTTTTGTGCGTGGCATCACTACAGGCAGTCACAGCAGGTTTGATAGTTCACTATCTTTACACATCTGGAGTTCACTTAATGCAGTGTTAGTGCTCAGCATCCCAGGTATCTAATTATCCCCCAAACCAAGTTTCACAAAAACAACTGAAAAGCAAAAATCATTCTGAAACTAGAGAAGTGCTATTATCACCATTTAACACAGGCAGGGAGATGGGCTGGGACGTGCAGGGAGGTGGAAATCTTATTTTTGTTATAGGGATTTTTTTCTTATTAAGGCCAAATCATAAGCATCCCTCTGTAGGTAAGTAAGGAAAACAAACAACCAAACCTCAGACCATTCCAAATATTATACATGTTAATTAAAAAATAAAAATAAAAAAATCCCATTGCCCAGTGTCCTCTACCTTGATGAAGTAGTTTGTTCCAGCTACCACCTGAGTTTTAAACTCCACTGCAGAGAAGACATCAAAGGTTTTCCCTTCTTTTTCTTCTAGCTGAGGCTTCACCTTAAGGAAACAATAGGTTATTTAAGACTGATGCAAGATTCAAGTATTTAGGACTTAAGGCCCACACTATCAGTGTGCCTCAGTACTCTGCTGAGCTCCCAGACAGAAGTCTTCCTGCTTTCCATGTTATTAAAAGATTAAAATGAATAATGTCCAGAATTATAATGATCAGAAATGTCAACAGGCAGCAAAGCCAAGACCTCAGTGTGATACAGACACCACTGACTGACACAAAGTCTGGGGCCTCCACAAGCGAACCGGGTGGGTATATGCTAAAAGATTTCTTGTGACAAATTATTTCCTCTACTGATGTCTCAGCCTCCCTTTCTGTCCTGTGTATCTGACACCAAATGTAAAGTGGTTCAGTATCTACAAGCACAGAACTATAGGTCTTTTTAAAGAGAAGTTTTTCCTATACATTATTCTTTGAAGAAAAGGGGCTGTCTCCAGCATTAGCTCACTTTTCAAATTCAGAACAAGTTATTACAGACCCAGCACCACAGAACAGCCAGCCAGCCCAAAATCAAACTTTGAAAGCAAACTACCCAAGCCCAAGGTTCTACAACACTTATCTGACAGTTCTTCCAGCATGTCCAAAGGTTACTACCTGCAAGTATTTTCCAAAAAAGAACTGAGCCATAAAAGTCTTCTGAATTATCACCATGGTTTCCAGAGTGTAAAGGAGAAGGTCAAGAAGTCAGAGTAACTTATCCAATACCCTGGAGGGATGGATGAACTGAGGAGTTGCAGCTCTTCTCTCCCACACTTGGCTCTCTAGGTCTTGGCTATATGGTAAAATTCTTAGTCAGGAAAGCAGATGATTTCAGGCTTTGTTTACAAGGGCCATACGAATTAGTTTTGGAGGCCTTGCTGAAAGCACAGTTCAACTCAGGCCTTACCTTCTGCACTGCATCATTACGTAGCCCTCCCTCAACTCCTAGTGCAACTGTACCAGCAGAGAGCAAACTTTTCTCTTTCCAGCTTTATGGTGTACTTCCCCTTCTTCCTAAATTTGAGGGGAATAAATACTTTTGCTCTTCTGCCTGAACTCCACCGGCTTCCTTGGGGAAAAACACGTGCCAGTTTGCCACTGTTCAGATGCTCTAGGAACAGGAATAATTCCAGCAACAGGGTAGGTTCTCCCACCTCTCCAGCACCAAGATGGCACAAGATCAAACTCTGGTGCTGATCAGTAACCATCCTGTCCCTGGGAGCTGTGTCCATACTGTACATCTTCTCTTAGAGGTCACACCTCTACTTCATCCAGACTATGAATTTAAGTAAAAAATGAAGTAATGAAGATAACAATGTTTGGCTGCTTTTCTACATAGGTTTTTATGCCATATGGAAGTCAAACTGCACCCAAAATTTTTGCATTCTAAGATGCAAGGACAGGCACAGCCCCAGAAAGCACAGAGATTCAGTCCTCCCTCCTCCCCTTCTCCTGAGTCAGAGGACTGAGGAAGTGGCTTCATTTTCCATCACCAGAGCTACTATTAAAAACTTTAAGCAGCAAGGGAGAGGTTGAACATAAGTATCCCACTGACCCTGTCCTGTCCTGTGCTCCATTAGCAATCCCAGGCGCGATGCAAGGTTGGCTAGGTCTCAAAATCACCTCAGCTCAGCACATTTTGTATTTCCACCAGAAAGCTGAACACTGGGCTCCACGTGCAGCTGCAAGCTCATCAGGGAGTTATTGTGGCTGTGACTCACCACAGCATGTGACAAATCCTGACTCAGTATGGGGAGGGAGAGCCCAGAGAGAAATACTCTCTGAAAGACCCAGTATCAGCCCACCTTGCTAGTTTATGATCTAGATCTGGGGGTCCTGGTGTAGAGTGCACTGAACAAAGCCAGCACTGTGCCCTGGTTCTACCAAAGGTGACAGCATACAGGGCTGCATCAGCAGGAGCCAAACCAGAAGAGAGAGGTGAGCAATTATTGCCCTTGACCTTGTCCAGTTTTGGTCTCCCAATACAAAAAAGGTGTCAAACTGTAGTGAGCTTGGCTGAGGGACACCATGAGGTCAGCTGGGTAGAGAAGTCGGGCTGTGAGGAGAGGAAGAAAATGAGCTTGCTCAGCCCGGAGAAGGCTTTGAGGAAAGCTTTCCAGTACCTGGCTCTTTACTGAAGGGTGATGTCAGAAGAATGAGACAAAATGGTCCTAAACTGAAGGTTCAGTCTGGTTATAAAGAGGAACTTTTCCTGAGGACACTCCTGCAGCATGGCAGGTTGTACAGAGAAGCCCTGCAGTTCCCATCCTCAGAGATTTTCAAGATCTGACTGGACCAGGCCTGAGCAGCCTGGGGCTGCTGCCCCTGCGATCAACAGAAGGTACATTCCCTTCCCACCCCATCTCTGAATCAACCATGAAAACCATCACGCCCTGAAGGCTCTCTGCTGTTCTGCACAGCCTGTTTGCTTACCCCCAGAGCAGTTACTGAAAGGCAGATGGTTCAAGAACCAGTGAGAAGCCAGAGGCTGAGGAGGAGTGGGTTAAAATCCCTGTTGTGGAGAGGCAGTTCCTGTGGCCCTCCTACACCAGACACCGTTGGAAGGAAGCTGTACCTGCCAGGGCCACAAATCTGAACAACGTTTGGCTATTGCTATGATTCTTTTGAACCAAGAACTGGAAAAGCAGGAACAAGAGATGTATTTATGGCAAGTGAGCTGTCGCGTTCTAACAAAGCTTTGCAAAGATTTCATTTTAAGCAAACAAAACAATTTGAGAAGTGCCCCTTGATTGAACAAAGCTAATGTTTCCTTTGTGATCTGTATCCAACGACTGCACAGGCAAATTTCAGTTTTGGATTTTCCCACTAATACTTCATTAGATAATTTAAACTGGCAGTCAAAACAAGCCGGACAAACTTTGAAGTATTTAAATGAAAATGTCAGATTTTGGGTCAATTCTGTTCACTTCTGAATCCAGCTGGGTTTTGGTTTTATATTCATCGTATTTTTGCATTATCAAACCACCGCACTCTGCCACAGAATAGAAAGTCAGGATTTTTAAACCTAGTTTTCAGTCCACGAGCAACATTAATTGTACATTTGCATTACCTTTAACATTGCATCTAGGCCTTTTCAGGTCAAAACAGTAACTGTGACTCTCTCAGCAAGTCCCAATAATGTTCTCATTACTGCAAACTCAGGCTGGTGCTTAGAAGATGCACATCTCTCTCTCTTTATTTTTTTTTTTAATGTACGATCATCAGATTCCACAAGCTAAATGTTAATTTCAATGACTTCTGTGCCTTTGAATGCTCTGTGTGCTTAGAAACTGCTGAAGCCTGGAAAACTCATCTGGACAACCAGCGTTAGAAGCTGGAGCTTGTCCTTCATCTTTCTTCACTGGCTTGACAGCTTCTAAAATCAAAAAGCAGAAGGAACTTGAGCTCCCGTGACTGAACCAAGACCGTGTGTTTTGAAAGAACAATTTCGTTCTGCAGTGGCATTTTTAGAGCAAAAGTATAGGCTCTGTTAGCATGGGCAGTAATTTAAGCTACTGTCAGGATTTGGAGCTGTTAAAAGTTGAATTCTGCACTGGGGAACAGCAGAAACCGCACAGAAGTTTTCTTGCTTATTCCTCCCAAATAAAACAAACAAACCAACCCACAAAACAACAAACAAACAATAAAAACGTAGCTACAAGGTTTAAACTTTGTAAAAAACATTTGAGCTCCTTTCTCGAGCTCAAGAAAATGGGCCTTTCGGAGCCGGGACGTTCAGAGTGGCTCTGCGCTGACGCTGGCAGGTAGCAGGACACCTGCCCAGCCAGCACTGGAGCTGGAAGCTCCCCAGCTCTCCCTGAGCACTCAACGCTGCCTACGGTTTCTCCCTAACCCCCTCAAACACGTCCTCCGAGAACGCTGAAGCTGCCCTGCCTGGCGTCAGTAACACAGCGCAAGGCCAAGCCGGCACTGGGAGGGCTCCAGAGAGCCGATGGCCGAACACCCCTGGGCCCCCAGCCACCCCCTGCAGGGGGGACGGGGCCCGAGCGGAGCATTCAAACCTAGCGCCGGCAAATGAGCCCCCCGCGGCGGGCAGACCCGGCACGGAGAGCCGGCGGCTGTCGGCTCGGAACGCAAAGAGGCCCAGCGGCGGACACACAGCCAGGCCCTCCCGGGCCCCCCCTCACCTCGTCCGCGATCTTCTGCGTCTCGTCGGTTGCGGGCCGAGCCGCCGAGATGCCCCCACACAACATGGTGGCAGCCGCTACCCTCCGCTCCCTTCCCCGCCGCGCCGCTCCTCCCGCTCCGGCGGGGCCGGGCCTGCCGGCGGGGCGGGGCGAGACGGGGTGGAACCGGGGCCGGGCGGAGCTGGTGCTGTGTCCAGGCTGGACCCAGCTCAGGGGCTCGTTTGTGTCTTCAGGGGCTCGTTTGTGTCTTCCGCGGTGTGGGGCGGGCGGGCCCCGTAAGCGCCGCGTAGACAGCGATAACCCCGGGTACGCGGCTGGGCCGGGGAGCAGAGCTGTGTCCTGGCTCGGCCGAGGGCTTCCCGCCCTGTAGCCCGATAGTGGATTAAAAAAAAAAGAAAAAAAAAAAAAGAAAAAAAGGAGGGGAAAAAAAAAACCAACACAACAAACAAACAAAAAAACCCCACGCTAAACGCGAGAGTGGCAATAAAAGCTGCTGCAGAATGACCCCTGGAAGGCCTGCGGCCTGTCCATGGCACTGAGAGCTCTGGCAGTCCTGTGGCAGGACAGTGTGGCCTGAGCTGAAGCTTCTCTCTTTTCCAGTGTGGCACGTTTTCCAGCAGCCATCTCTTAACGTGCCATGGTCACCCATCTCCGGGACTCCCCCCTTCACCGTGTTCATCACTCCCTGTTCCAGGGTGATGCTGCTGTTCCTCGGGCAGCTGAGGGCTGTGGTGAATTATCCAGCCTTTGAGAAACCCCACTGAGTTCAGTCCGAATGCTCAGGTCTTTAGCTAAATATCCCCCAGTTTAAACACCCATGGAAACATCTATGGAAAAACAACAAAACCCTACCTTTCTCCCCCCACTTCCCAAGGATCAAGCTTTTCACTAGGATGGTTCCCTGCCCATCTGCCAAGCTTGCCAATGGAAATCCCACCACTGATGATAAGACTCTTTGCTTCTGTCCCCACAACTGTTGCTTCACTGCCAGATGGCTCTGGAGAGATCACCATTGGCACGTGATTTCAAGCAGGTTTTCAAGCCACCCGTGGTGGGAGAAGCCTTTCACATGGGCAACTTCTGGTGGGACAC